>JAMKCH010079520.1:0-52487 GCA_023653785.1 Ophioderma brevispina
AACTCTTAGGGTATGTACCAGAATGATCTTTATGGCCCATATGCCCTTTTGACCACCAATGACACTACTGACCTTGACCCCAAAAATCTAAAATCTTCCAAGTAAGTTGATAGCCACCAAAACTTGTCAAGATAACCACTGGGCAAGACCTGGGGGCTATATGTCAATTGACTGTAAGGCCTACATGAACTTTGACCCCAAACTACACTTCCCTAACCATCCCAAGTGATGGATTACTGCATCATTGATGCACTCGTTTAGCATCTCGTTCGCAGGTAAGTTCCCTAGACAATTTACCAAGTAACTGTGCAAAAAATATCAAATCTTTAAAATTGAGGGCGCTCATCAAAAAAAATGTGCTATATTGCTTGTAACAACACACCTTGCCACCCAGTAGTCATCACTGAATTGTGTTATAGTTCTCATTGGGTGTCATTGCTTACTGGCTTTCAGTTCCAGAAAACGTCAGGATCTTTATGAAGAGAAACGTATATTTCCATAACATGTAGGTCTATTATGGCAAGATTTTACATACATCAGACAATAAATTTTTCCTTATCTATATTGTAAAAAAGTATAATCTATTTCCAGGGCCATTGAAGTCCTGTCTTTCAGGGCCCTATATCCTTGCAACATAGAACGAGAAAGCCCTAAACTCCTATTATACTATGAATGTCTTCATAGGCCAGCCAAGGTGTTTGTACTAATTGCATTCAAATGATTGGAATGTTTTAGTACTTCAATCATATTGGAGATTGCGGAGTTAGAGAATTAGCAGTGCTATGAGCAATCCTGATACCGTACTCTAGAAAAATTATGTAAAATATCTATTACGACACGCTCGATTGGTATTGATCTGAAAATAGGAGTTGGAAATACACCCTTCAACTTCTTTGCACTCATCTTAGCTATTCCTTCTGTGGTTCGAGCCATACATGCATTTGATCGGGATGTATCGCATAAATGGAGAGTGAGATGAACTTGCATCATCAACACAAACGTTCAGAAGGGATTTATTAATCGCCTTAAAGTGACTACTCGATAGAGTAGGTGATACACCCATCATGTACAATTTCTGTGAATGATTCGATATCACTCACAATATCTGCCAAGTGTTGTTCAAGGGGATTAGATTTTTCTTCATCTTTAAAGAGGCACTGCCACAGTTTCTAAAAATATGAAATTTCTTCCAATTTGCTCTCAAATAAGTCTAGGCCCTTGGAAGAATTTGTTATGGGTCTCGTGGAAGTCAAAGGTCAGAAAACCCTTTAAGCATAACAATGGCCGTGTGCACAAGTGACCTGAAATTTAGATAACAACACAGATTTAATGATTTTAATCAGTTGGTTCAAGCAATAGTTTGCCAAAACAAATTACATATAATTAAAAAATTACCCCACAATAATTAAGATGTACTTATTAGAGTCCACAAATGTCCAAAGTAAAAGAAGCAGTGCCAGTTATCGCCGATATGTCCTCACAGCTACGACTTAAAAATGAAGATGCAAAGTCACACTTATCAATCTTCCGTAATATATGGGAATCATCTCCGTCCTGAATAAAACTTTACTCAGACACAATTCAAGACTAAATGCAAGGGTTGATTAAGTTCCTTGACAACACTAATATTCCACAGTAATCAGTCCAAGATATCACCCAACTTATTGTCCAACATTGGCATCCTTTTTTTGATAAACCAGCACTTTTTGACTCAAGACGACAGTAGAATAATTATAGGACTGCGCTCACAGGAATTATATTAAATCCTGGCACTAGGTACTGTACAGGTCTTGCCATCTCATTGCAGATCAAACTAGCTATAATATCTACTTGTTTAACTGGTGGCTGTCGTCTTATCTACACATTAATAGGAATTACATCACCCTTTCATACTTCTCCAACTTGAAAAGTGTAAAATAATTGTAAAATATATACACACGATCGTCCAATTTTCCGCTGCGTAAACAAGGAGTTCAGATAGGATGAACAACCATGAATACTCCCTGTTAATATAAAAAATAACCACTTTTTAATGTTTTTGCGTGGACTGACGGGACATTTCAAAGGCTACCTGAACCTACAGCATCCATTAATATTTTAACGGGTTAAATTATTCCTGGATTGTTGCAGGTAACAGCTGCTATAAACCACTAATAAATATCTTTGGTGATTGTGGACTATATAACATGGGGTCCAGGTTTTACTGCAAATTTGGGTACTCAACACTGGTCCAGTTCCCTCAAATGTCTTTAAAATAAATCAACAATTTCAGAACACAAAGCGAAACAGTTCTGACTGCTTGTTAGTCTAGTTTACAGGAAGCAATAATTTGTAAGAATCGAGTAAATATTATATTTCATGCAGATGCAACACTTTTCATGGAGTTAGCCATATATTACCTTTATAACTTCCACTTCTACGGATACCAATCAATCCCCCTGGCCAGTTGACTCGGTGATATTCTTCAAATTTCAGTTTCAGGTGAATTATTTTATTGGCTTTGCTTTGATCTTTTCAGGGATTGTATTCGAAGGCTTCTTGCCGTAGTCGGTTTTTGAGCAATATGCGGATTCCCTTTAGAAAAAAATTTCCTGATGAGGATGGGGCCTTTCTTAGTTTACGTGTAAGTTTGTGTAGTAACAAATAGCTTTTATAGCACCAGCTTCATCTGCAAGAGCTAGTGCTGTGGAAATTGGTGACTCTTTGGAAGCAATTACCTGGCATCGCAGGCCTTTCAGGTACGGTCTATTGTTAAACTTCTTGTCCTCCCAAACGCCATCTTTGCCAGCTGAAAATTACGTACCTTATTTCTATAACAGGACCAGTTGGCTGGTATGAGTGACACAACATCGCCATAGGCACTTGCTGCAGGTCCAGAAATGACAATGGTATTATGATTGGGCCACCAATTTCTAAAAATTGAAAAGTATATTCAATATGTTCTTAATTAAATAAGTCCAGATGTCTACATGGAGGGATAAATCTTATGTGTTCAAACCCCGACTCTTTGCCATTTTTATTGACATGGATGTGTGGCACTGAAATATTTGAAGGAATCTCAGGTTTCAAAACATACAACCCTCGTGCCTCCCATCTATTTTGACACATTCAGTTTAGTACATACACCCTAAAACATGGATATTTCATTGGGCACTGTGATGTTTTTTCCGTTTTACCATAATGGCCGGAGAACCACAATTTACCACACATAGGTATATTGAAGAAACCGTACACACAATTACATGTGCGGAGCCGTGTCCGCGCATTAGAGTCCTTGTAAATTAAACAGCCGAACACTTCTTTTACAATTCTTCTCCTTATTTCACATATATTCATGACTGCAATTTCTTTTACATCCACTCCCGCCGACCTCACAGACAAAGGATGACTTTTAACATTTGTACACAAAAATACCAAGCTTATATTGACCAATCAGAGACTAGCTTGTGCACTGCATGCATAATACCAACACACATGGCTAGCACATTGTGCCTTTAGTAAGGCCTACCCTATTAAAGCCTTTCACAGGAAGCATGGGCAGTGCACAACAATGGTGTTTTTCTCAGCCACACCCAAGCTTTAACTTCAATGCACTACCACATATTGTATGCACATTTTATACTATGCACATGAAGTAATATCAAAAAGTAACATTTTACTATTTAATCAAATTTCAACAATATTTATAGGCCCAAGATACCTATTTTCCACTTATATACCACTTGGGAAACAGGGACAGGCACCAGGGTTTTGGCATTTTTATCTCCAACAAAAATGGGATCAACATGGATAAAGTCATCATTTGATATAATTAAATAATCCCCAATATTCAGTTTTTTAAAAGAACAAAAACCCTGTAACAGCATCATTACATGAAGAATATGGAATTAGCTAGAATAGCTGCTGCCTTATTTTGTGTTCTTAAACTTGACAACGTGTACTTTCCTTTAATTCTTTGGAGCATTCATGCTTGAACCATAGTCCCAATAGGGCCTAGTGACTCGTAAGCTCTCGCTAGCTCAGTCAGAGAAGATGACAAATCAATGGATTGTGTCTTACAGCCTCTGGTTGTGAAGTTGTGCATAGGCCTGGAAATGATTGCCTCTGAGTCTTACTCTTCTTTCTACGTGCATATTCCTCCGTCATATACTGAGTCAGTATTGTCATTAGCTCATCCTTAGTGACATCATTTTCACTCCAACAATCAGAAATAAGAAAAACTAGCGGTTCCGCCGCTAGCTGATTTGAGTGGGAGCGATCACTAAATGGGTTGATCACTATTCACATGATGCAAAACTTCAGAGACATTACAATATTTTCTCCAAGTTATTTCCTTGAATAGCCTTTAAAGAAAATTTTATTGCCTTTAAAATGACAAATTTACACTTCACTCTGCCTCAAATGGGATGAGTTTTCAAGATTTTCCCCCATCCCAACATAGCTATAATGAGCCAGGTTAACATTTACTGCCAATGGCCAGCCAAGGAACTCCCACTCCCAAAGACCCCCTTCAGTTGCGTAGTGGGGTCGGAGGAAAGGGGCCACTCAGTGACGTAGTCAATAAGAGGAAAAAATGGGGGGGAACTGAGGTAAAAATTGGGAAATGTTGATGCAAAATCAGCCGATTGGGACGATTTTTCCCTGACCATGTTTTTTCCCCCTCAGAACCACAATGCTGCCTATAGATGTCACTGGGCTATGTGCCCTGGGCGCAGTCTTTAAGGGGGTGAAAACAGGCAATTATTTATGGGCAATTAGGCTGCAATGATTCGGGCAATATGTTTATGATTGCAACACTACTGATACACACATAGGGCCTATAGATTTGTTATTTTGATTAAATCTAAAAATTGGCTTAAAAGTTAATTGCTGGTTCGATCTCCAAGCTAGACCTATACACATATATTATTGCACACATATGGGAGACAATGAAAAATGGACATGCTTTCCTCGAACAAAGAGTATATAAATTAGGCCTATCATGATTATCTAATTACAGTTAACTCGTTCTTGTGCATGTGCCGCAAATATGGGGTCTCATTTTAAGTCTTCAGGTATGACCCTTTTTTCAAGCCAATTTTGGTATGGTAATCTTTTCCTAAATCTTATACAATTTGTTGAAAAATCAGTACAATCTCCTCATTGTGAAGCCAAAAAGGTCAAAATTGATAAAAAATGCAAATTTGTCATACGTTAAATCCGCATAGCTATAGGTCCCTTTTTTGGCAAAAATAGCTATAGATTGGGTCCTACTTCCAGACTCTCGGAGGCACGTATATACGTGTCTGTCCCTACCCAAACCATTTTTTTTTATTGATTCCCATAATACACAACATATCATCAATATAACAAGAAATCTTAAAAAAAGACAATGCCTCAGGATTCATCTGAAAACGTTATTTATTACAATTATTTACCTATGGTCCATGTTGCTATCTCTGTGCAGTGATGTCAGCTATTAGGTGCAGATATTTTGTGAGTTTATAGAAATGCCCTCTTTGTGATTGCACCCGACTTACGCTTTCATATGGAGTCAACGCTTCTGCTTTAACACTGCTATCATTATAAACTGGGCTAACGTCACTGCAAGGAGATAGTGATATTGACCATAGTTTTTGTGGTTCTTTTAAACTCTGAGGCAATGACAATTGGCAGGTTGGTTGTACAGGGTGACCTAATAAAAACTTTACCCAAAATGAAAGTGATATTTTTCCACTGTACAAGCAGGACTTAAATTTTTATATTAATGGGCTTTTTGCTATAGTCATCTGTACCTGTCATTTATAAACTTGCATACTCGACTACATGAGACTGAACTTAGTTACTTGACTGGACAAGACTAAACTTACATACTTGACTGGACAACACGCATCTTGGATAGTGATGTTGTGGGGTTGTTAACATTGCTTTTTTTGGTGACTTTGTGAACTGGATTGTTGCGGGCAGCTTCTCCGTGAGTTTTTTCTGTAAGGTCTGTGTCGTCTGTGTCCTGATCTGGCAGAAGGGTGGCTATTTGGGACTTGAATAATGTTACTGGTATGTAATTGTTATTTTAGTTCAACATAACCTCACACTTGGGCATCTTAACTGGAGTGACAGCATGATTGCATCTAGTGCAATATTCTTCATTCTTGACAGATGTCTTGTATTGTGGGCAGGCATAATAATGGTTCACTTCCACTACTGCTTCTATGATGCCATCTGCATACTGACCAGTAGTGACTTCTCCTGTTGCTGGTGGTGGTAGGGAAAATGTTGTTGGTGTATGCTGTGAAGTAAAGGAAAATTATACTTGACAATTATGGTTTTGAAGTTTTCATTGTTCAAGTTTAAGGATATTGGGTTTCCAGTGTAATTTTCTCACTTCACTTTCATCAGCACTGGAATTTCTTTGATAACTTCTGTGCGAAAGGTCCGGTGTTCAATTCCCTGCCCAGGCGTGGATGTCCAGGATTTTTTCCAGGGTGTTCATGCTTAGGTAGGTTGTGTATGTCCATGTTAAATAAGTGTTCCCAATGTTCTAGTATGCGATGCGTGTTTCTTTCTCCACTTTGAACTAAAATTAGTCTGAGCACAGGATACATTGTTTTACTGCAGGTAGTGCTGTAGTATACATCTGCAGTTCATGGTATTTATACTTGGAGTTGTGGATAGCTGGTTCAGAAACTGGACAATCATAATCAAACATTTAAGGTTTCTTTTTTTTTTGAAATAGTTAAGTTGAACTTTGTTATGAGATTTGGAATTAATATTAGATAAGAACATTCAAGCCTGCATAATCTGGTAAAATTTGTAAACTGCCAATGGCGGTATGTATGGATTGCTAGATTTACCTTTTTGGTGCAATGTTGACTTTCTATATATTTTCCTACCCAGTGACAAAGGGGAACACCTTCGGGGGCTTGAATGACAAGGTAGTATAGCTTGTACTCATCTAGTATATCCGGTGTTGGTTTGAATACCACCTTCAGAAGGATGTTAGGTTTACCTTTTTGGTGCAATGTTGACCTTTGTATACATTTCCCTACCCAGTGACAAACACAGGGGAACATCTCTGGGGGCCTAAATGACACGGGTAGTAGAGGCTTGTGCCCACCTACCATATACACAGGTTTGGTTTTAAAGGGGCGTGTCCGATCGTCTTCCGATTTACCCGGAAGTAATATCCATTTTGATATCAACTGAAAGGCCATATTTTTTCTCATTATCGTCCTGAAATTTGAGCCCTCAAATCCATTTCATCCCAAATATCAACAAAATACTGCATTTTTAGTGGTTAACCACCAATATTAGCACAGTATTGAATAGGGCTTTGCAATATGCATTAGTGCTTCTAACATCAAACGCAAGTTTGTTTCCCACGGTACTTGATGGGGCGTATGTGCAAGTGTCAGTCTCTCATATCAAGTAGAGAACACAATAGACATAATCGGAACAGCACCTTTAATAGGTCATTTAAAAGAAAAGTTAGGGCAAAATGTTGACCTTTTTAGGGGAATGTGAACACACAGACAGACATCCATCCTGACAGACATCAACCATTTCATAAGCCGGATTTTTGCTTCACAGTCCGTCCAAAAATTATTTGTGTGAACGAACGCAGAGCGGTTGTATCGTCCAGATGAGAACTTTATGGTTATACCAGGGGTGAATGTATCGTTTTTTTTGTGATTTGGTTGAGCCTGATGGTATCTCCAACCTACACACTGCTTAAGGCCATTTTCCTCCACAAAGCTACTTCTGCTCGTGTAGTGTTGTCAGCTATAATATGCAGGGTAATCTACATTGAAAACGTCGAAAGACTTGAATAACAAGACAAAGGCCTCTATAACATCAGTACCTGCTGGAACAGCAGAGTGGTCAAGATATAAGAAGTATTCTTCTGGCTTCTTCGGGTTGCCTAACCCAACAAGAAAGGGTTGAGTGAAGTTGTCATCCTATGTGAGCTCCCCTCACAGCTGTTTGATCCCAGGAAAATTGTCTTTTATTTTTAGAGCAATTTTAAACAATGGCGACACAATTTTGACAACTGATATAAGTAGGTACATGCAAGAGCTATTACCACCTCAAAAATCAGAAAAATCCATTGCGGGAATCTTGCCATATATAGGGCCGACAAAGGTCATAATTTGTATTTTATCAGCGCCCTCTATAATGCCTATTTCCCATTCAACAAGACGTGTACAACTAACTAGCTTTTTATGAAAATCATAATTCCCGCATTAACTTTCATCAAATTTACACAGGATGTATATACTGGTCATAATACTCCAAATCATTTGTCAAAAGTGTATCGCCGTTGTTTTTTTTGTTTTATTCTCGTTTTGTCATAATAAATGAGACTCTCAAACAGCTGTGCCCTTGGTCAGACGAGAGTTAATAAAATGCTTTGACTTCCTGCCTCATCCTGCTTAACCTCCCTAACTCCCTTCCCCTCGCTAGCCCACTACCCCACTTCAGGCTGTCAACTGTTAAAAAGTATAACTGCTTTATAAGACGTGGTATTACGACAACACCTGAAATCCTCATACATGTCCTTTGCTTCTTCTGAGTCTGGAGACGAGGGACATCTCCTACAATTTCTACAAGATCATCCATTTCTGGGGAAACAAGAGGTCTTCGCGTAATCAACACATCTTCAAGCATGCCCTTATCATATGCTATCTTGTAGTCTCTGGTATCGTTGAAGTCGGGCAAGTGTTACAAACACCATCTTGGACACCCCGCATGGGCTCTATTGGTTTATCTATGGAGGTATCCTGTGCACATTCCATTCCAGTCTGAATTGGTCAAGTTGTGCTTGTATCAGATTACCAAAAAACTATCTCGCAGCTTCAATGTGCAAGGCAACACCGTTATTGAAATATCCAGCTTCAATCATGTCTTTGAATAAACGTTTCCAAACCGCAATATCATCTCTTCCCAGAATAGACCGAAATGCCTCAATCCTTTGGTTAGCAGTTGATGCCCCAAATGTTGATTAACCGCTACCATTTGGTGGGCAGACAACTTAATCAACATGTGACAGGGGGTCTGGAAATGGGGGAGTCAAGGGGTGGGGTGACAAAACTGGTAAACATGGGTCAAAGTATATCAAGTTTGATACCAGATGAAGGGGAATGTGATGCTGAATACAAGTTATGGGATAACTTAAGCAACTAATGCTTTCAGTTTCAAGTTATACACTTAAAGTGGTTAAAGCTGCAAATTGCGCATACTGATATTCAAATTTACCATGACAAGTTTGCAAATACGTGCTCACCATGTCAACATCTTAGGAAGGGCTGTAGACTTATATAGTTTTCCTCTCATTTGCATACACCTTCAATAAAGTATGATATTTGCTTTTTCAATTTGTCTTTAATCTTCTTCGGAGTCACTGTCTTCACTGCTAGTGTCACTACTGGCAGCAAGTTGCTCTGCATATCTTGCCCGACTACACATACTGGGATTCCCTCTGCAAGCACACCCAATGTAGCATGGAACAGATTTCTTTCCACATGAACAGTTTCTGTTACATTGTTTTGTACAGGAACGTTGGCCAGGCAGGTCTGCTCATGGGCTTTGGAACCAGTGTATCCCCATTCAATATCCAACCATAGTCGTGTCGCTCAGGAAACGAGCTCGCCTTAGCATGTGTGTAGTTTTGTCAATGATTGTGGCAAAAGCAGCTCTCTTCAAATGTAGACAGAACAAATCTTCTGTTGGAGGCAAAACTTTAAGGACTGTAGTCTTCTTGTTGAGGAATTTGTGTGCTCTTAGCTCATCAAAGCTTGAGAAGGATGGCCCGTCACCTGGCCCTGCTGTAGAGTACACTGACAAAACAAGTATCTTGCCTGGTCAGTGACTTCCTGTGTAAGTGTGAACTTGTGAAGTCCTGCTTGTATTTTTTATCATTTCCATCCTCGACTCACAATATCGGGTAGAGGATCGTCATTAAAAAAAGGCAGCTGGAGGGACTTCCGTTTCTCTATGTAACCTCCGTAGATGCTGGATGAAAGTTTTCCACTTGCAAAATGAAGCACCACACCCCTCAAAGCTGCAGTGAACAAGAAAGTTTGGACTATCCTGATGTCTCTTGCATAGGTGGCGAATCAAATCGTTTGTTGACGACCAAAAAAAGGGCACAAAGAACAATAGTGTCTCATCACGTAAAACTGTTTGTTGGTCCATCTCTTTGTTTTTCTTTAATACAAACATGGTTTCTCTCACATTTGTGTGCATATGGGCAATTATGGTTAACTTTTGTTCTTGGAAAATTACCTTGGACAAAACAGCCACACAAGGCAACATTTTCAAAGCAAGCATCTCGTGCAGTAAAATTATAGGATAATAAATGTGTATTTACTTTAACTTGTAAGAATTGGACATACCAACACACTTATGCTGGATTTGATGCTGGATTTTGATGCTTGATTTTGATTTAATATTTAAAAAATACAAAAAATTGCTTGTGTCTTACTTCATGATGTTGATGCCATTGGTCTGTTGGAACATCTGGAAGATCTTGACATGGAACATCTGGAAGATATTGATCTTGACCTGGATGCAGGTTTCCTCTTACCTTCTGTTTGACGACATTTGGGTCTTTCAATAGAATGGCTTGGAGTAAACGTGGGACAGTCACATATCTTACCTCATTGCCAATTGACTCGTCTTTAAGTTCTCTGTCAAAAATTAGAGTAATGGGCTATTCCACATATATTCCACAACCCCCCCTTATAAAAGACAAAACAGGAATTTGGGGCAAAGTGAGTTGATTCAACTGGAATTAACACTCAAATCAACAGCCATAACTTTACTCTGGTGAAAACCGTATGGAAGAAAAACCTGGTTTTAATCGGCAAATTCTTGTGATTTTAACTGGAATTTTCTTTGCCCACTGCGACTGCACAGGAATGTGGGGTAAAATGAGTTGTGTCAACTGGAATTAATGCTCAAATTAACAGCTGGAATTTCACTGCTGTGAAAAACCCTATGGAAGACAAAACTGGATTTGGACAATTGACTTAAGATTCCATTTGGAACTTGCTCTCTTTGGTCATGATTGATAACTTGTACTGTAGAAAAAACACTTAAAGGTGCAACAAGAGATTTTGGAGCACCCATATATTGTGTCATATGTAGTGATTCCATATAGATAAGACCCCCCATAGATTTCTTACCTTATCTTTGGTTACAGAAATGCCTTGAAAGTGAAAACAAAATGCAATTTTCATTTCCTTAATTTCAATATAAAACATAGGCTGAATTTTGTATTTGCTCCTATACAAAATTAGAAAGTGCACAATTTTTGTACCAAAGAAATATTTTTAGCTTAATCCTTTCACATGGGGACATTTCTGATAGAAAGCTTTACATTAGTGCAAAAATTAAATTTTTCACATTTTTGGGGACACCTGTTATGTGAAATCTCTCGTTGCGCCTTTTACAAGCTGTTGCCAGCACACAATGGTTTGTATTAACTTTGCCAACATTTTTGCAACATCAAAATTTTGCATTAAGAAAAGTTGTCAAACACTGATATGAATTGCCTGTAAACTCAAATCCCTGTGATTATCTACTTTCCATACTTCATCAATTTCCATAAGAGAAAGGTCTTCACAACCATACATATTGTCAAGTGGGTTGTTTGCTTAGTCTGGCAAAGTTTTGTGAACTAATTTTCATCTTGAAATTCAATAGGACTCTAGCCTCCGTAGCAATGATTGATGAAAAGCAGACTTCTGTTTTTGTCACTTTCCTGTGGCTCAGTGTGATGTTTTCCCACCTCCAGACCTTGATGATGAACTAGAGTTATCAACACAAGGTTACCTATAACAATAATTGTTTAGTCAGCTTATTGTTATAAAGGTTCACTCCTAATGATAATGTATTCATAATGATTTATTTACCATCAAACAAAATAACAACCAACAATATAGACAGCCGAGATGAAGAGATTCACTGAAGGCAAAGCCTGAAAACGATGTTGCACCACCTTATTTAACATTACATGTGTGGAGGCAAGCTTTTTTTGCCAATTGTTTTTTTTGTGTATGCAAAACCTCATTTCTGCTCAACTCTGGTGTATTGCCAGTGCCGACACAGGGTTATTGCCAATTGCCATCAAACATTTTTCTTGCCACCCAAAGGCCCAATAGCAAGAGAAGATTTATTATTTTTTTAGATTTAACAAAAATATTAATTTTACAAATACAATGGGGCTTTACACAGTAAAAAACATGTTTTAAAGGTTACCCCCCCCCGAAGTACCCAAAACAGGGGCGGCGCCAGGGTAAAATCATAGGAGGGGGCGAACATCATCATGGGGGTTGAAACAGTACAAACTGAACTCATTTTGGTTAAGAACCCCTAATTTGCACAATTTATTGCTTAAACCCCCAGTTTTTCCTAAAATTTGGAAACTCTCAGTATTTTTTGATCAGGTCCGTATACAGGATTTATTTTGGGGGGTTTGCCGTGCTTCGAAAGGTGTACCTTTTTATGGTAAAAGTGACTTAATGGTTCTTTTTTTTTACATTTTGAACATTTCAATCACCAATAGTGGGTTATTTCTGACAGAATTTTGTCCTAAATTTTGGACCATTTTTATTTAAAAAATCGGCAAGTGGCCCTTTCCTCTTTTGTGGATATTTTTGGGGGCTTGTTTGTTATTGCTTAGTTGTCCATAATACAAAAATAGTTGTTCAAGTTATCTCTGCAAACGCCAATACAACAATCTGTAGATATTTTTTTAAATTGAGGAATCTATTTTTTATGGTAAAGGCAATTAGGTTTCCTGATTTCCCCAAAAGATATTTGTTAGCCCGCCAGCTATAGCTGGAGGACCACTTAGCAAATCTGTTGTGTCGTGTGTATGGTGTGGTGTATTACAAGACTAGGGGACATGTCCTTCTATGCTGTTTTGTTTTGGTTGTCTACAGCCGAGGGGGGCCTAGGGGAAAACCAAGTGTAAATTCATAATTATTAAATCTATAATCGTCTGGTTTCCACAACGAAAACTGGCACAATTTTCTTGAAAAAGAATAAAATGCATTCTCTTCAAATTTCAGTTCCCATATCAAGTGACCAATGGATCACTAGACCTCAACAAACAATGGAGTTAAGATATTCAACAATCAACCGCCAGGCCCAGTATGGGGTGTAGAAAACCCTTCAGATTACTTTTCATCTGGTAGTGCTGGACCATTGTTATATTGTTCGCGCAGCGACATAGATTTCAGCTTGTTTACCACCGCTCTCCAATTTAGACGAGTACTTTTCAGCACAAAATACTTATCCTCATTCACAGATAAATCATATTGAGCTTCTACTAGTGGCTGTTCAAAGTAAATTTGCCATTTTTTTGTCATCATTTATTAAAAGAAGAAATGAACAAACCATTCTTAGAGAATGTTGCCTGGGCAAGCTTTGACCTAAACAACTTTGTGCAAACAAAATTCAGTAACTTATTGCTTAACTTCATTTCTATTCAATTTAACCCGCGTTTTCAGAGAAAATTTAGTGTCAACGCCCATTATAATGTACACTGGTAAGTTATTGGAGAGAGGACGGGTATTGTCACTCACCGAATCGTGGAGGTGTAACACCTGGCTATAACAATTGCCCCACATACCGGGCCCCATTGTAATATCTTTAGCTCATTGTTTTTTTTTTGCTGAAGTCTATATATATCCATTGGTACTCTGATATTGGGAAAAAGAATTGAGGTGACATTTGAAATGCAAAATGGTGGCTATTTCAGGTTTTCAAAGGTCAAGACTAACATTTGAACTTTAAAAGTTGCAAAATTGAATTTGTCATGAACAAAAACATAATAATTATACCCATCTTTAAAAAATCGGGGTTTTTTTTTTTTTAATATTACAATTTGACCTTGAACTGAAAGTGCTTGACCTTTGCATTTTTTGGCCATAAGCGTCCTCATTTGAAGTCGATCTATAAGAAACTATCACATTTGTAGACCCTATGATACGGCGAGTAATTTGACATGCATATTAATTCAATTGTGACAGTTCTTTCATTTTTACCCACACCCGTGTTAACTTTGTTTAGCCCCTTCCCCAAAATGCCGATGAACATTGGAAGCGGCAAGCCAAGTCAAAAACCTTCAATGTCAATCAGCCGGACCCCCAAGACGCCTTCAAATCTTTGTCTCCAGGTGGTTGCGTTTGGTCCACGGGATCTACAGCTGGTCTTCTACTCTATCGAGTGATTCCCCAAAAGGTAAAAATATTTGAAATTTTTTATTAAAAAACATAGTTTGTCAATGATAAACATAGTTTTCTCATAAATTGCTTTTTCCCAACTGAAAAATTGGCAAAAAGGAAGAAAACGACAGTGTTCAAAGATATGACTCTCCATTCATTGTGATGTATGAAAGTGTCCCCATACGGACAATAAAGACTAAAATATCAAATTTTGTCCTTATTAGGCCACTTCTGATTGTATCATTTGCAGGTTATGTTTAGGATATCTGTACTTGTTACAGACAAGGGCCAAAAATCGATTTCTATTTAGCAAATCACTTATAAATACAGGTGTATTAATTATGCAACATTTTCCTTTCCTTGCTGTAACTACTTGAATACAGATGCCTCCCTATCTTTGTTGTAACTGGATACATGATTTACCATGTATCATTGCTGCAACTTGATACCGATATTCTGTGTCCTTGCTGTACTGCAGATACATGGTTGCATCATTCTATTCATTACAGTAAGGACAACTTGTAGTCATGTATCCTTGCTGTAACTATGTGGCCTGTATTCTTACTACTGTAACTGACTATATGAAGATATACCATGTATCCTTGCTGGAATCACAAACCACTCAATACTCCCCCATAAGATCCTTGTTACAAAATGACCTCTCACCAAACGTCGAATTCTCGGCTATAAAGCGACGAGTTACTTCAAAACTCGGAATTTTTTTTGGAAGATTAGCACCATACCTCTTCAACAAAATGAAAAAGTCATATGATGAAGGCTGAATTTTTTTTAGCTACAGATCATCGAAGATTTGCATGTCTTCAAAACCGGTCATATGCCTAGTTGAGTTACTAGAAACTAAAATTGCGCAGTTTCCCCAAACCCTCAAAAATACAAAAATGCACAGTGTGACAAAATCTTTATTATCCACCCAAATGGTTTGTTACTAGTCCCCACATTATGATTAATTTCAAATTTTCAGTAAACCAAGACCCTCATCAACATGGTGTGGCTCTTCATTAGGCAGGGCCATATTCCGGACGCCAACACTGACTCGGCACTGACCTCGTCTGCTGCAACCTGTTATTTAGTGTTGTGGATTCCTGCTGTATCTAATGTAATTGATATGAGATACCAGTATCTTTGATGTAAAATGAATAAGTTTTCTTGCTGTAACTCAGTGTATGATATACCATATAAGCCTTGACGTATATATACTGTATATCCTTGCTGCTCTACCTGAATGCATGAGACACATTTCACCTTTGGTGTACAAGCCTGGATAAAAATGAAAAAAAATGGGAATCTGTTTCTGGAAATCTCCAATTGGAAGGAATTTTTGTCATGTAAATAAAAAATACCTAAGAATTTCACAATCTCGGAGGAAAATATTGATTGTGTTCCCCAGAATTGGCATTTTTTCCAGCCCTGCTCGTGTAGCTGAATATATTTTTTGTCCCTTTCTGTAACTGATACATGAACAATCGAGTGTCTAAACTAAAACTGAATAAAAGTGTAACACCTACTCTTGAGGTATCTGCTTACACACAATATTCTGTGTCCTTGCTTTAATTGAATAAAGGGGACCCGCGTGGCAGCACCATAATCAATTTGGGGGAGGGGCAAAAGGGAAAGAACAATTTTTAGGGGGAGGTTAAAATTTCCAGGCAAAAAGGCAATTCCTAATTTTTTCTGGTAACAAAATAGGTAAAATCTAAATTTTTACTTTTTAAATGGCAAATAAGACAATATGACATTAAATAGCTAAAATGCATGTCAATCATTTTTGCATTTGCTATTTAGCTGCAATTTGACAGGTATCCATCAATCACTTTTGACAAGTTTGGGCTCAAGTTTGGGTCAACCTCGGGAGAGAAAATATTTGAGGACATGGATAAGCTCGTAAACCTAGTTGGCAGCACTACAGGGGACACAACTATAGTAGAGTACACGATGTGTGATGTCTAAGGGTGTAAAAATGAATGCAAGATGTACCTTTTTATCCTTGCTTTTAACTGAATACATGATAGACCACATGTCCTTGTTGTAACTGAAAACTTGATATAGCATGTGTCCTTGCTGTAACTGAATACATGATGTATCTTTGCTTAAAGTGAATGCATGATTTACCATGTATCCCTGCTTTATCTGAATGATTTCTTGCTATTCCTGTAAACATAATGCATGCAGAAAGTACCTTCTGAATAAAATGTAATTTAATTGCCTTGGCTGAGAATGAATACAAGATGTAATGTGTGTCCTTGCTGTAACTGAAAACCTGAAATACCATGTGTCCATGCTATAACTGAATATTATACCACGTGTCCTTGCTGTAACTGAAAACTTGGATGTAACTGAACACATTATGATATACCATGTATCCATGCTCTACCTGAATACTTGATACCATATATCCTTGCTGTAACAGAACATGAAATACTATGTATCTCAAAAGTAACTGAATACATGTGTTACCATGTATTCATGCTGTAACTGAATATGTGATACACCATGTGTCATTGCTGCACTTGAATGTGATATGTATGTATCATGATCCTTGCTGTAACTAAATATAATGATATGCCATGCATTCTTCCTATAACAGAATGCATGATAATAATGCATCCTTGCTGTAACTGCGTACATTACATGCTATGTACCTTTGCTGTAATTGAATAAATTACATACCATGTATATACATTTGCTGTAACTGAACACATGATATACCATGCATCCATGCTGTGACTGATTACATGATATACCATGTGTCTTTGCTGTAACTGAAAATGTGATATACCATGTATCCTTACCATAACTGAATATATGATATACTGTATAAGTGGAAATTTCCGGGTACAGATATTTTCGCGATTTTAACAGTTTTACCAAATGCGCGAGAATTTAATTTCACGGTATTGACATCAATGCAGTAAACATCTATTTCAAAGAGTTATTTTAAACAAAAACCTCACGAAAATTTCCACTAATACAGTACTATTTATCCCTGCTGAAACTGAATACATGATTTACCATGTAATGATGTATTCCTGCTGTATCAGGTTTTCAGTTACCATGGTTACATAAAAATACATGAATTAATTTAATGTATTTTGTATTGCATAACAATAATGGCAGGTCAGTACTTCTTTGTTATTTGATTGACAGGTACTCGGCAGTGTAAATCCCTCATGTTCAATTAGTCTAAAATTGGGTAGGGAATTATGTGCCAATTTCTTTTCAATTGTCTTGTTACTTGTAAAGTGGGGTGCAATCCACACAGAAATAGCATTAATAAAAAATTGCTCTTGCAATGTTCAAGTTGGGCAAAGGATGAAAGATGGAAAACAATATTATACAAATATTGACTGCCCATGAGGGACATAGTCAAAACTATTGACCCCGAGGTGATCTCGAGACTGTACTTTTTTCCCCGAAGCAGAGAGTTTTGACTATGGTCTGAATAAGTAAAAAAAAAGTATAAAAAATATAGAATAAAGGGCAGTTAATATTTGTTTTATATACCTCATAGATAAATCAGATTACAATCAGATGACAAAGATCTATCATCTACAGCTAGGGCAGAAAATTACTATAGCCTACTGGTGAAAAAGTTACTATACCGTTCAAAAAAATTACTATACCAGACAAAAAGTTACTATAGTGGGCAAAAAATTACTATACCAGGTAAAAAAGGTACTATATGCATTTTATGCAAAAAATATTGAAAATATACCATGTCATGTGACTTTCACTTAAGCAATCGGATGACAAGGATCGATCTATGAGGTATATAAACATATATGTATATCATGTACTCAGTTATAGCAAGGATGCATGGTATATCAGTTACAGTAAGGGCTAAGGATCATAATATATTCAGTTTCAGCATGAATACTTGGTCAAAACATGTATTCATTTACATCAGAGATCCTAAATATATTGAAGTTCTTTCTGAATTCAGTAAATTAAAGGTTCATTTTGTGATCCTAACACCTTCATTACTTTTAATGGTTCATTAGATATATTCAAGAAAAGGGCTACATGTATTTCCAAAATTTCAGTTGATTCTGATGATGTGTTTTGATGTTATGATCGAGCATTTGTATCACATTGCACCATGGGCCACTGTGGCACTGTATTACAACTTCTGCCTGTTTATGGACAGAAAATACAAAATTGCAAATTTCTTGTAGAGTAAATTGAATGTGCGCGTAAGATAGGCATACATACTATGCTTAGGTCAATGGTTCAGATGATAAAAGAATCTCAATTTGTCCTAAGGTTAGTTGGGGGAGAGGCTGTGGATCACAAAATGTCCCTTTAAATATATCTCCAAAACATAAATTTTCAATATATGTAATCACATGCCAAAAAACAATATGGAGTCACAATGTATCAAGTTTTAAGCTTTTTATTATTATTAGTTGGGTAGACGTTTCATATAGAAGTCCCATTGATGCAAATGAGGTATTGCCATTCATTCCGTCAAGCACTATTGCACAACGTTATACAGCGCATGATGGAATCAATTGTAATACCTCATTTGCATCAATGGGACTTCTATATGAAACGTCTACCATTAGTGGTCAGTAGAAATGGCTAAAAAAAAAAAAGAGGCAAAAATGCAATCAGTGTGGCACTTTTGCTCTTCATTTTTTTTCATTTTGATTTGTTTTCTCTCTTCTTTGGCCTCATATTAAATGAAAATGGTGTGCAAATCATATTTATGTAAACAATGCTGATGTATTTTCAACTATCATTGAGTGGCTGGTAATATGTGGTTGGCTTTAATTTTCTATTCACAATCATTGTTACTGTACACAGTACCGGCAGTTGATGATTTTACCTTGTTGAATATAAGGTATTATTTGATATATATATATTTAACAGGAAACATTTATTTTTATGCATTGTAAGTGTGTTAAACAATCAATCTATGCTGTTTTGTTTTAATAAGTAATGAATTTTGTATTGTGTATTTTTTTTTTTTTTTTTTTTTAAAAAAAAAAAAGAGGCAAAAATGCAATCAGTGTGGCACTTTTGCTCTTCATTTTTTTTCATTTTGATTTGTTTTCTCTCTTCTTTGGCCTCATATTAAATGAAAATGGTGTGCAAATCATATTTATGTAAACAATGCTGATGTATTTTCAACTATCATTGAGTGGCTGGTAATATGTGGTTGGCTTTAATTAAAACATTTATTTTTATGCATTGTAAGTGTGTTAAACAATCAATCTATGCTGTTTTGTTTTAATAAGTAATGAATTTTGTATTGTGTATTCAATTTAAGGTAATAACATTGACACTATTGTTTGATTATTCATGTAAGCAGTGTAATAAAAAAGAAGTCTTGAATAAATTTGTGTTGTGAATTTTTTTCTGTGTGTAATTTTGCCCAGTGTGGTTAGGTTTTTTGAAGTATGACAGGCATAAAGAGGGGATGCTGTTCAGATTCAGAGTGGATAAAACTTTAGAAATTCAAAAGGATTGGTTTGGTGGGTAGTCGTACCCATGCTCGTTCCAGGGGTTCTGAAAGTGGTCCTAACAGGACCAATTTTCAGTGAAAATATACCCCTAACAGGACCAAATACTAGTTTTAAGTAAAGATATACCCCTAACATGACCAATTTGCAGTGAAAGTATAACCCTTGCGGGACCATGTTCTCAATATATACCTTGAAAATAGCCAATATTCAAGAAAAATGATGCTTGTGCTACTGCATGAAAAATTACACACTAATTATTTTGCTGACATCTTTAGGTTTTTCCTATTTGTATCATTGAACCAGTCACAATCACAACTGAATTTGATACCCCTAGCGGGACTAGAACTCGATTATTGTGAATTTGATACCCCTTGCAGTAGTCCCGCATTTGCAGCTAGTACCTCTTTTTTTTTAACAAGCGTGGGTACCTGACCAACCAACCCCCTGTTGTTGGCCATACTTCAAAGACTTTTTAAAAGAAAATTTTGGTTCAGATAGATTTTGCTTATTTGTGGAAGTTAATGACCTGTTAGTCTTGTTAGCAATCTTAAACTACAGTTGCCATAAAAAGTATCTCAACAGTTTTGATCAGTATTGTGCCAAGTCTGAATTTTTTTTCTCTTAGTGTGTTTTATTTATCAAAACTCAGAAAAATAGGACGAAAGACAAATACAAACTCATTCTCGCACCACACACACACACCTCGCACCATCTTGATATTGTCATGGCATTACAGTAAAGTGTACAGGACCATCAACAAAAAAGGGCGAGCTGAGACTTCAAGGTCAATAGTTCATTTCTTAAATGCTGCCGTAATTTCCCTTTACTTTCAGCAATTTTATATTCAAGTTTTTGTTTCAATTTGAGCAAATTGAAAAATGCAACAAAACAGGTTATTTTGTTGAAATCTGCATTTGTGAATATAAAATTTAAAACATCAAAAAGAGGAAATTAATACAAGTGCCATGCTCGGAGGTGTCTCTAACACCAACATTTTCTCAAACTTGGAAAACACAAAGGATTCCTTAGCAACACTATTGATGTAAAAACATAATTCATCCCATAGTGGAGACACCTTGGTACAATCACAGAATAAGTGTTAAATTGATTCTGGCAACTCGTTACAGAAGTAACAGTTTGGTGAATCAATCCTCCCGATCTTGTGAAGAAATTGGTTTGTGCAGATTGCCCTGTGGAAAAATTTAAAATAAAAAGATCTCAATTTGGTCTCAATGGTACATTTGAAGTTACTATTGTGAATTAATTTCCAGGCAGGTTCTTAGAATTCCTTAGAATGGAATAGATATGTTTGGGAACTTTTTCTGCTCCCAAAAGGGAAGCAGAAATGGTATTAAATACATTATCCTGTATATTATTAGGGTTCTGAAACAAATCCCAACTAATACCATTCATTAAAGGCCGACTCAGAGATTTCCCAGTGAGGGCGCCCTCAATTTTCAAACAAATTGTGTTTTTTTGCATGTACATAATGCTTGTCCATATGCTAATCACTGTGTGAAATAGCTAAGCTCAAATCGAAGTCCTTCATATAGAAAATCACATCTTTGTTTAAAAATTCCGGATCCGGAAATTTTGTTATACACAGTATCATATGGCAATGTTATATACACATAAACGTTTACTGCATCAAAATGAAAACTCCGATTCATCTCAAACTTTGGAATTGAGCAATCTAGGTGACTATCTTTAGTTCTAATTGACTATTTTTAATTAATATATTTAAAAAATTATATTCAGAAATCTCTGAGTCAGACTTTAAAGAATTGTATTTTCTTCTATCGGTGATGGGAATAACAAGAGATTCAAATGGTTTGACAAAATTATTGCCTATATTAAGGTCAGAGATATTATGAATCCCCTTTACGTCCCAAATGGGGTAATAGAACTTTTTTTGGTTTCCAGCAGAACATTTTTATTCCACCAAATTGGGTCCTGAAGATAAAAATCAGACCATCTTAAATTGTCAATAATCTTGTCTCTGTATAAATACCACAATTTAATGCTTTCAATCATTACAAAGGACATCCCGCTTAACTCTGTCATTACCACCATTCCAAATTTATAAAAAAGAAGTCTGATTAAATTTTGAAAGTCACAAATATACTGGTTGCCTAGGCCTTGCTCTATCCTGCAACACCTCGCTTGTAAGCTATCGTGCAGAAATGGTTGAGATAGAACGCCCAAGAAATGCAAAACTCCTTCAAACCTGCACTTTATGGTGTTTTCAAAGTCACTGTCAGCGGCAGATTCAAGGAAAATGGGCCCTGACAGCAGTTTAAGGTGAAGGCCCTTTAGTGACGCGAAGTGATGCAATGTCGACTAGGGGGTGTTGAGGGGTATGTGCCCTCCTCAGAAGTCAGAAGTGAACAAATTTTGATAATCTTATCTAATTCCACATTGTATATTTCTCTAGTGGTATTTAGATGTATGATTTATATTGAAATATGTTGATTATCTGTAATTATGTTATTTTTATGTACTGGTCTTGTACCACCTGGGCTCCATGGGAGAACAATGCTGAGCACTGAATGGTCCCCCAGGTTAAAGAAGAATGAATAAATAAATAAATAAAAATCTGGTCTTAAAATGGTGCAATTTGATGCATAGGTTTGATCCAAGGCCCATCGCATTTTGGTAGGAAAAAAAGTTGTGTGGGGCTCTGTTTCTCCAAGATTTAAAGGGGGCCCAGTGTCATTTCATACCATTACGGGCCCATGTTTATAGGACACTAACACTGTGGTTGTGATTTTGTTTTTCTTTTTCCCTTTTTCATTTTTTTTTTCGGGGGCCCTGATTTTAGGGGGGCCTGTCAGCAGCTGCTGACACTGCTGACTCTTAAATCTGCCACTGGTCACTGTGTGTGGTACAATGCAAGAATCTGTGTGCATTAGGTTCCAACTGAATGAGCATGCACGCATACTCGCAATATTGATCCACCTGTTAGTGTTACAATGCACTTAGAGCAGGAGCAGAATATCATAAGGTCCTTATTTAGGGAGTTTGTTCATGCCCGACTACATCTAAGGTTGGACACCTTTAGTTGTTAGTATGGACCCTCTACATCAATACAATTTACTGGTATTAGTGGTCTCAAATTATGGTGTCACTTTTTCAATAGGGCACAATTTAAGGTTTATACACAGGGGTCAAACTTTTAAACTACTCCAAATATGTTGTCCGTCTAGTCATATGGATTCCAAAAATGTATAGTTTGTACCCTTACGATTATTGGTTTTGGAGTTATAGCGTAAAATTGACTAAAACGGTAAAAAGGTCACTCAATTTAGGGTCAACATTGAAAGTTGCTCTGATTATATTTTAAATGCTTGCAAATTATTGCCTGAAGAATGAGGACTCCCAAAAAGTATAGTTTTGATTATGTTAAATGTTTACTTACCGAGATATAGGTCAAAGAAGTTCAATGCCAATTGGATTATGTTGCCCCATGACCTATTTTGTCACATAACAAGATAACTATGCATTGCTACAAACTATTCCTTATTTTGAAACATTAAGCTAGATGAACAATTTGTTTCATTTTTTACCAAAATTGGAGCAACTTCTGATTTTGACCCCTGTACAAATGGAATTTGACCTTTTTTGCACTTTTAGCCATTTCTACCCAATAACTCTAAAACCAATGGTCATAGATGGTACAAATTATACATTTTTGGAATCCTTATGACGAGACGGACAATATGCATATGGCATACATTTCAACATGATTGGAGTAATTTAAAAGTTTGACCCCTGTGTAAACTTAAACTGGCCCCTATAACACCACTGGCGAGTGCCAAATTGTGTAAAACGTTTTTCTATGGAGTGTGAACTGCGCACTATGATGAGATTGCGATTTATTCCGTATTGAAATACGTGTTTACACAATTTGGCACTCGACGACCCTCTAAAGTGAAACCACAATTTAACACCACTAACTACCTTGCATTGATATAGAGGGTCCATACTAACTACCAAGTGTCAAAGCTGAGATGTAGTGGGACATGAACGATGATGTTTGACCCAAGTGCTTGCTCCCGTTCTAACTGCGATGCCCATTGAAAACTCGCATCAAGTTTTAGTGAAGAAGTTTTGCATCTTGGGCGTTCTAGCTCAGCCACTTGCAAGCAAGGAGTTACATGAAAGAGCAAGGCCATGGCAACAAAATGTATATTTCGGAAACTTGCCAAATTATCTGACTTTAGCATAATACTGATAGAAAAGCATGCCAAGATATTTTTTGTGGCATCTGTATTAATTTTCTGGGATTAAAAAAATGGACATGACAGTTAATTTTTTGTTTGCCGTAATGGACCAAAATATTACAGTGCAACTGAGCAATAAATGCTCAGAAAATTCAATCCCTTTTAACTGCCCCAAACATAGGATCAGAAATAGTATAAAAAAAGTACAAACTATACTTTTTTGTAATCCTTTTAACAAGTTGAACACTTTGGTTACTGCTTTACAACAATCCAATCCTTTTTCATTTTGACCCCTGCATTATGGATTGTCTCTCTCTCCTAGATTCTGCCCACACTTTTGCGAGTGGCACCCCCGCTAAATTTGTTCATCAACCGTTATGGAAGGCAAATCCACTGAAAAATAATGGTCTGCTCTCCATGGTCAAGGAATTGCTCCAGATAACCCAACTATCTACTAATTGCTACTAAGCATGCAATTCATTCCACCGGGTCCTCCCCTGGCTCTGACAGGGGTGGGCCATTACTTCATTTACCAATTAAAGGGCCATTCTTACATTTACCAATTAAAAGGCCATTCCTTAATTTACCTTTTAAAGAGACATTGAAATAAGAGGGCAGTTCCTTCATTCGTTCATATACCAATTAAAGGGCAATTCCTTCATTTACCAATTAAATGGCCATTCCGTCATTTAAAGACACTATCAGTGATTTGCTAAATCAGCAAATCGAAAAAATAATCAAAAATCAGATTTTAGCATGTACGTAACAAGTACAGGTATCCTAACATACCCTGCAAATGATAAGACCAGAAGCAACCTAATAAGGACAGAATCGGAGATTTTAGTCATTACTGTCCGAACGGACACTTACTACAACATGTAATTGAATGGAGAATCGTATCTTGGAACACTACCGTTTTCTTCCTTTTCTTTCAATTCTACAGCTGGAAAAGGTAACTTATGAGAATTCTACAGACTTATCCTTCACTTTGAAGCTATTCCTGCAAATTTCAAATATTTTTCAAATCACTGATAGTGTCTTTAACTTCTAAAGGGCAATTCCAGCATTTACCAATTAAGTAATTTCCTGCATTTACTTGTATATCAATTTAAGACCATTCCTTCATTTATCAATAAAGGGCCATTCCTTCATTTACCATTTAACACTTAGGTGGAAAGGGGAGTTCATAGTGACTCGCAAACAACATTTTGCCAGTTTTACGACTAATGATATAATTTTTCAGACTCATATTTTCTGTATTTGTGTAACTTTTGGATACGCATCTTTTCATGAAAAAATATAAAAATCCATGCACCCCCTTGTCCACCAACGGGTGTGTCAGTAAAAATATTGACACAATTAAGAATATTTTTCCTGTTTAAGTATTTATATATTCATGTAATTAAACAATAAATAATATCAAATTCAGTTAACCCTTTAGATGCTGATAGCGATTTTGCCATATCTCCATTACGCCGCTGTACAATGCCACCTACCGAAAATTTGACTATAACCATAAGTGGTATAAAGTGACAGGAGGAGATTTTTGTGTCGCCTGAACGAATGTTCATGGAGGCACATACTAGTCCAAATTCTGTGTGTCCGTCCGTCCGTATGTCCGTCCGTATGACTCGGTTAACCTTTTTAAAAATGCTCTGCAGGCTAAACGCTATCCCCGATTTACTTCAAACTTGATAGGATGGTAGAGTGAGGTTCCGCAATATTATGTGTAGCTTTTTGCTGCATTATTTGCATATTCATGAATTTTAACATTAGCTTATTTTGCTATATTTTTCAGACATTTCGGTTAACCTTTTTTGAAATGATCTGCGGGCTAAACGCTAATCCCGATGTACTTCAAACTTGGTTAGGTGATAAAGTGTGGTGGCCAAAATATTATGTGTAGCTTTGGCCCGCATTATGTGCATATTCATGCCATATTAATTAGCGTATTTTGGCCGGTCAAAATGACAACCCTTTCCCCACAAGGCTTGTGTAAAAGTTTCCTGGAGTTCTGTCAGGCGTATAATGATGTATTGTGAAGGAAGCGGGTTTGAAGAGTTCTCGACCTGATTTAAATTTTGGGCATGTTTTCTGGGAACTACATATGCAATGCTCTAATTGATTGCAAAATCAGCGTAATTGCTAAAAGAAAAAAAAAAAAAAAAAAAAATAAAAAAAAAAAAAAAAAAAAAAAAAAAAAAAAAAAATATTTTGAAACGGTCCATCGGATATGCAAATCCTTCCTGCACGAAACACCATTATGGTGCGTTCATCTTCTTTTCCATTTGAAAAGTTCCTGATCCATGCGAGTAGGTATGCATGAGCTAATTAATATGCATTGCTGATCGGCTAAATGGTACATCTGGCTGCAACAATTCCTTTGCACATGAAAAACTACTATAACCGATCATCTTGTGTGTGATCTCATATGGAGGGGGAGGGTGGGGTGTTGGGAGGTGATGTATGGTTGGGGTGTACGTGGCGAGGTGGGGTGCTTCGGGAGGGGGTGGGGTGCGTCTGGAGGGTCCTGGGTGTTGTGCATCTGGGTAGGGTCGGGGTGGGTGGTGTCGGGTGGGTACGTCGGGGAAGGGGGGGGTGTGGTCGGTGAGTGGCGGGGTGACCTCATGTGACCTTGATGACCTCATGTGACCTTGTGACCTTGTGTGACCCGGGTGGTTTCATGTGACCTTTTGTGACCTTGGTGCCTTTGTGTGACCCCTTTGTGACCAATCGACCTTGGTGACCTCACATGACCGTGCTTTCCTGGCACAAATCAGTGTGCCAGGGCACATCAGATGGATATGCGACGGGAGGGGTGGGTGTGTCAGGAGGGTGCAGAGTGGGGTGCGTTGGGGTAAGGGTGGTGGCGTCGGCAGGGTGGGGTGCGTTGGGGCTGGTGGGGTGCGTTGGGGGCAGGGGTTGGGGTGGGTGACCTTGGTGACCCATGGACCTTGGTGACCCATGTTGACCTTGGTGACCCCATGTGACCTTTGGTACCCCATGTGAACCTCGGTGACCCAAATGTGACCTCGGTGACCCCATTTTGACCTTGGTGACCCCATGTGACCTCTGTCGACCCAATGTTACCTTTGTGCCCCTATGTGACCTTATTTGACCTCAGTGACCCCATATGACATTTGTGATCCCATGTGACCTTGTGGCCCATTGACCTTGGTGACTACTCATTTCACCTTTACCCCATTCACAAACCGCGATGGCAGACGACACGAGCGGTCCAATGGATGGATGTATTTTTCAATACATTTCGTTACACTTTCTTAAAATGCTCTGCTGGCTAACACTATGCCCGATTTATTCAAACTCAGGAATTTTGTATAACACTGTTCCCCAGTGCATTCTCTTTCTAAGCATCATTGCCAAACTTCATCATATTAATGATTGCCAAACTTCACCATACGCAGTGATCGCGCAACCAGGTGACCGTGGGTTCGGAATCCCCTTGTTTTTAATCATATTAAATTTGATAGCAGGCAATTCAAAACAAAGTTTCCGTGAAAGTTGCGGTTTTCTTGTACTTGTTGTCCATTTTGTCAAAATGTTAACTGTAGGTGGTGTACAACTGTTCAAGTACAATTTGAGAGAAATTTGTAATCCTAAAAAGACGGGTTAGGAACATCAATTAAAGGACGTTTCTTTCATTTATCATTAAAGGGCTCTTCCATCATTTACATTAAGGCGCTATCCTTTCATTAAATTGGTATTATAGAAATTAAATACATGGTACCATATACCAATTAAAGGACCTTCTTCATTTACCAACTAAAGGGCCATTCCTTCATTTAGGCCAATTAAAGGCCATCCTTCTTACCAATTAAGGGTAATTTCTTCATTTACCTAAAAAGGGGCATTCTATCAGTTACCAATTAGTCCATTCCCTTCATTTATTTACCAATTAAAGGGCCAATCCATCATTTACAATGACGTCACTGACTCAAGAAAGGTAAAAGCATTATAACTTCAAGTGCCTCCAGTGCAGGCAAACTGGCATTGAACTCAACATGTACAATGTATTACCCATGTGTATTATTAACCAACACCTCAAAGCTGCTCATACCCTTGAAAGAAAAAAAAACAAAAAATGCAATCCATCCATACTGCCATTGGCGGTTTACAGTTTTTATACTCATTCCACTCAAACTCTCCTTTCCTCCTTGGTATAAAATGGATCCTCAATTCCTCACTCTTTTTTTTAAGATACACTAATTTACTCACTCCAAAGGTTTAAAAAGAGAGATAACATGCTGGGGGGCATGACCTGCTCGATTTGGGTATTTGTGATTTCCAACGGTAATTTATGGAATTCTTACGTGGATTTTTACGGCAGCCTCGGTCCCAGTGACATTACAAACCCCCAACATACACCCAAACCTTCGTTCAATAAATCTTAAGTAATATGATGATAATTTTGGAAAAAAAATATTGACCTCAAAATCCGTCGGGGTAAGTGGATTAATCACGCTGCAAAATAGTGTAATTAATTTCCAATAACGGTCATTTAGATTGAAATATTTGTTTGAGAGTATTCTGATGGGAAACAAACTTGAGGTTTTTATGGTAGAAACATGCAATAAGGCAAATTACAAAGCCCTACTCATATACTTTACTAATATTGACGGTTAACCATTAATTAAACGGCTTTGGTAAGTTGTAATCACCTTCGCAAGAAAATTGATTTTAGAGGCTGGATTTCAGGACGACAACAAGAAAAATACGCGCTGGTGATATAAAAATTGTACCTAATTCCTGGTAAATCAGAGGGGGCCCTAAAGCCGATCAGAAAAAGCACCTTTAACACAATTCACAGTGGCCAAGTGCATTTTTCAGAAACTGCTTAGAATACAATACTCTTTATGATTCGAATGTTAACTTTTAATTTTTTTAAATTTTCTATAGGAAATACACTTTTTGGCGAAATGCCCTCACAGCCCAATTTTGAGCTAAAACAGCAATTTCAAGAGACTGCAAGGCTATGGTTGGTGATATAAAAGTAGCATAGAATTATTTTATAATAGTCTAAAACCAGGCATGAGAACGAACTTTTGAAAAAAAAGAGAACAAAATGAAAAACTATGTAAATCTGGCAAAAATGCCCCAAAAAGGCTGAAAACCAACGAAATGCGTAAATTCGGGGGAAATGCATGAATTCATTTTTAAAACTGAAAATTTCCATACCTGTAAAACACGAGATAGAGGGTCATACTTAGATCTTTGTTTCAGATTATTTATAAATTCATTGGATGATTGACTTTATCCACACTGATCCCGTGCATTCACTATTTTGAAGGAAATTTAAACAAAAGGTGTGAAAACTATAGGTTGTCCAGGCGAAAATACAAAATGGTTGACATAACTGATCGCCAAATTGTTGAAAACATGCATGTTTTGGCCATAACTCCGTATGTTTTTGTTCAATTTACATAGGTGGCAATAGGTCTATCGTGATATGTTATGTCAATTCCCAAGAATGACATAAATATCCCGTATTTTAATCATACAGCTATGCATGCTAAATCTGGGATATAGCTGCCACCTGGTTGTGTACAGCAATACGGTGTAGCGCCATCAACTGGCGATCTCTGGTATAATATTTTGGAAATTTGTATACAAGCAAGACTCCCTAATCTCCTACGGGTTTGCTTTGAATGGAGCTTGCAATCTGATTAGAGGATGGCGGTATTATGTCCGCGAGAGATTTTGAAGTGTAGTTTGATTTTAAATTCCGTGGAGAGCAGATCATTTTTATCAAGGAAGCAGTAATTGGAATCATTTATGTTGAATTAATCATAACTCTGAACTGGAATTAACAATGATGGGACAATTACATTTACTTATGGCGAAATTCACGCATTAAATGGTGAGCAGAACTTTTTTTTGTGTGTGAACTGAGTCTCTCTACCAACATGTCGGAAACCTACGAAATGCACTTTTCAGATGTGTATTAATTTGTAAGAAGCTGAATTTTAGCCAAATTTCAGCTCCCAAGCCTGCAAATATCTAAGAATTTCAGTTCCCAAGCCCCTACTTTCGGAGACAAAATCAGTTCACAAGCCCCCAAGTTCGGAAATCGGGGCCGCCAGGGCCGTACGCAGGGAGGGATAGGGGGGGGGGGGGGTTGTGCGGGATTCGAAAAAAAGTGGACTTTTTTTCGAAAAAGTGGACCCTTTTTTGGTAAAAGTGGACCTAACCCCCCTAAAATGGTCCTTTTTTGGACTTTTTGAACATTTTATCACCAAAAAGTGGACTTTTGTGTCAAAAAATCGCTAAATTCTGGACCTTTTTATCAAAAAAAATCAGCAAAAAGTGGACCTTCTGCCCCTTTTGTGGAATTTTGGGTCGCACCCCCCTGCGTACGGGCCTGGGGGCCGCACATCCCTACCTGAAAAAAGTTGAGATGCCCCGGGGTTCTTTTTTTTTTAGGCACCCGGTATTTTGCCTTTTGTGTTCTTAGAACCTACAGTATTTTGCTCTGTAATGCATGTGTGAGAACCTATTTTGCCTTTGAATATGTTTATTAGAACCTATTTCGCTTTGCCTTTTAATATGTTCTTAATTGGAACCATTTTACTTTTTAATATGTTCTTAGAACCTATTTTGCCTATAAGTTTAGATATGTTCTATAAGAAATTTTGTCAGTACAATTGCAAAAAGATTAGAGATAGCCATTATCACGATTTGACTTGCCTAGAGTAGATCAAAAGAGGTGGGGAGAATTAGGGATATCGGATGGGTGTGTTTAAACCATATTGCCCATATTTATTCGTTGGTTGGTTGGTTGGTTGGTTGGTTCGTTGGTTGGTTGGTTCGTTGGTTGGTTCATTCATTCAATCATTCGTTCGTTGGTTCATTCATTCATTCATTCATTCATTCATTCATTCATTCATTCATTCATCTGTCCTTCTTTCCCTCGGCCTTGTGTCTGTCCGTCTGTCCATCTGTTCATTTGTTCATCCATCCATTTATTTATATATTGAATGATTGATTAATATTCAATATTCAGTCATTCATTAGGCCTATATTCATTCATCCGTTCATATTCATTACTCATCTCATTCAATAATTCATGCATATCATTCATTCTTTCAGATTCATTCATTCAGATTCATTCATTCATTCAGATTCATTCATTTATTCAGATATTCATTCATTCATATTCGTTTACTCATCTATTTCATTTATTTGTAGGCCTATATTTATTTATTCGTTCATTCATTCTTTCATTCATTAATTCGATCATTCATTCATTCATTCATTCATTCATTCATCATTATTTCACCCATTCATAGTCAATCATTCACTCACTCATTCATTTTTTCATTCATTTGTATTCATTAATTCATTTATTCACCTCTTCATTGTTCCATGCTTATCTCCTCGGTTTTCTCTTCAAGAAACTTTGCGGTAGCAGGCAAGTTCAAAACAGTTTTCGGTTTTCCTTTTTACTTGTTGTGCAATAAACCGTGGAAACGTTCTCGATAGGTGTTCTACAACCGATCAATTGTATATTGAGAGAAATTCATATCCTAACAAAAATCCTCCTGTCCCTTTAAATTCGTCGTCTGCTCCAAAACTAGGAAATACGAAAGTACTTCCGTGTCAATGACCAGGTGAGCACAGCCAAAGGTCATTTCACAACACAGTCAGAGGTCATGTCAACGTGTACACTTTACACCGTATGAGCCGAAGAAGCTCCCCAATTTTTGCCATTTTTTGGCGTTGCCAGGCGATTCACAATAAAGCTGGCGCTAAGAACAGTTTCTGTAGAAGTGCCTCATAGATTATCCAACCCCAAAATGTTGACTTCAAGACGGGGAAGACATTTGGGCAAACTTTATTTTTTGTTTTGGTACTCGGATGTATAGCATACGGAGGATACATGTACTATGAACTAAGAAATGTGTACAATGACACACAGTTTAAAGCAATGCAGTATCAGCAACAACAGGAATCTCTAGCGGCACAGCTACAAGGTAATGATGTATGGATGTACATAAATTATTTATTTTCGTTTGTTGATGTGAATTACAAGCTAAGGCACTAATGCTTGACTTGAGCTTACTGTGCTGTGCCTGTGACTGTGTGTGTGTGCAGAGTTGACAATTCTGTCATGTCTGTTGGTCGGTGTAATCATGATAATGTCACAAATTGGAATCCTGTCCCCTGATTGGTCAATTACGGCTCTTTTAAAGGTGCATTTCGTGATTCCAGCACCTTCTGTTTTATTCATTGATCACTAGATATCCTTTAAGCTAATCTCAAAATTTGAGCTGATCCCCATCTTGCGGTTTTGTGTTATGAGCAATTACTCGTTTCCCATGCCATGGTCCCATGGCATAGGCTAATGTGCTGTAATTTCTGTCCGTTTACGGACAGAAAGTACAACATTGCGAATTTCTTACAGATGCGACCAAATTTGCAAGGAAGATTTGGCAAAATGTACATGGATTATACTGTCCATTCAATTAAGCTTAGACCCTCGGTTTTAATTAATATAGAGAAGGTAGAGGTGAGGGAAAAAATCGTGAAGAAACAAATGGTAATTCACGAAATACCAACAGGATTTTTAATTGCAAAACATGTGGATGGAATTTTAGCGTACAAAAGCTATTGAAATTTGACCCTTTTCCTCTCAAAATTGCAAATGATCTGTCCATCGTCAGGTACCATTAAAGACACTATCAGTGATTGCTAAATCAAGAAAATCGAAAAAATCATCAAAATCAGATTTTGCATGTATGTAACAAATACAGGTCTCCTAACAACCCTGTAAATGAAAAGACCAGAGGCAACCTAATAAGGACAGAATCGGAAATTTAGTCATACTGTCCGTTCGGACACAACTACAACAAGTAATTGAATGGCGAATCGATCTTGGAACACTGCCGGTTTTCTACTTTTCTGTCAATTCTTCAGTTGGAAAGGGTACTTCATGGACTTTCTACAGACTTATCCTAAAATTTTAAGCTATTCTGCCAAATTTCAAACTATTTTTCAAACATCACTGATAGTGTCTTGAACAAATGACGTGTGCGGGGGGTCTGTGGTCTTATAATACGAGGTAGGAAGCGACTAATCGATTGTAGCGATACCCACTGCGGGCCACTGCGATCAATATCGGCGGACCAGAAGACCTTGGTCGGACAGTGACCTGCTGATATTGTGTCATCGTCTTTTAATAGGACATAATACAAAGAATGTATTGTATTTGTATTTCTTTGAACGTTTGAAGCGACATATTTTTGTATTGACGATGTGCCAAGTGACATCACCGCCGGGCAAGAAACAAAGCTGTCCGGCGGTATGCGTGAGCACCTGTAGAGCTTATGCTTTTAAAATTCCACTCAATCAGTATAAATAGCCCATTGCTGTAGCTGTATGTGATGTCCGTCGCACCTTGATCACGTCAGTAGACCAGGTGCTAAGTTGCGTGAGTAAACATTGATGTCACATCAACTATAGACACACCATGAATAACACAAAAGTTGATCAGGGCAATGATTGACTACATTCAAAATCCCGGGAATAAAATATACGCTATTTCGGGCCTATACATTGCAAGCATTGTTGATGATATCGATCAATGGTTTCTACTGTCAAAGAGCGATGCAACGTTTTACACACCCATCTTATAAATGGAACATTCCTGAAAAAGTTTATGCTCATTACGAATATTCGACTGGTTCCGATTCCTTGCCGATTGATGGCCAAAAATCGCAGATATTGAATAGAATTGGGTGTGAAGAAATACTTTTCAGCACGCACCTTCAAAATCTTGTTGGGTAATTAGATGAATACCAACTTTTCTTTCACAATTTTCTCCCGACACTAATACCTTCTCTAATATTAATTAAAAACCGAGGGTCTAAGCTAATTGAATGGACAGGACAGTAAGTCTAACAGTTCAGATGATATTAAAATCTCAAATTTTTTTAGGTAAGTCGGGGGACGAGGCTGTGGATCACGAAATGCCCCTTTAAGTTACTCCCTGGAGTGAATGATGATGTCAACAAAATCATGCTTTGCATGATCACTCACTGAAATGATTTTTCATTTACTCACTGAAATGATTTCTTTAGACTTTAATTTTTTAAATCATATTTCCTCTGATGTGATGCAGGAATCTGTTTTATCAGAGTAATTGATCCAGATCCAGATCCTGCTGTTGTACACATGTACCTCAAGAATTTCACAAGAAAATAAGTTGAGATCAGATCAAAAGTTGATAAACACGAGAAAACTTCCAGCACTCCATAGACGGTCCATAATAAGTTTTACACCAGTCGCAGGGAGTGTGTATGCCAAATTCAACAACTGCGACCGAAGGAATTTGCTTTTTGCTATGCCATGCAATTGCTAGTCCAAATTCTGTGTGTCCGTCCGTTCGTATGTCTGTATGTCCGACCGTATGACTCTGTTAACCTTTTTAAAAAAGCTCGGCAGGCTAAACGCTATCCCCGATTTTAAACTTCAACGTTGAATATGATGGTGAGTGATGTCCGCATATTATGTGTAGCTTTTTGCTGCCTTATTGCATATTCCATGAATTTTATTAGCCTTATTTGCATATTTTTCAGACTTTTCGGTTAACCTTTTTTGAAATGATCTGCTGGCTAAACGCTAATCCCCATTTACTTCAAACTGGTAGGTATAAAGTGGTGGTGCCAAATATATGTGTAGCTTTTGCTGCATTAAAATTTGCATATTCAGGCATATTAAAGGCCGACTCCGAGATTTTCCCAGGAGGGCGCCCTCATTTCCAAAAAAAAAATTGTGTTTTGCATGTACATAATTGCTGTCCATATACTAATCACTTTGTGAAATTGCTAAGCTTATCGAATTCCTTCATAGAGAAATCACAACTTTGTTATAAAATTCTCGTATTCCGAATTTTTGTTATACACAAGTATCCTATGGGACATATTCGTACACATAATGTTTACTGGCATCAAAACGAAAATCCGATTCTCTCAGATTTCGGAATTTGTGCATTTTAGATTACTATCTTTTAGTTCTAGTTTGAATATTTTTCATTAGTACACAAAAAAATAATATTTCAAAATCTCTGCGTCAGAACTTTAAATAGCTTATTTTGGCCGGTCAAAAATGACAACCATTTCCCCACAAGTCTTGTGTGCAAGTTATCTGGCGTTCTGTAAGGCCGATAATGATGTACTTGGTGAGGAACGGGTTTACAGAGTTATCGGACCTGATGAGATGTGGGCATGTTCGGGTACTTACATATGCAAATGGCTAATTGATTATGGGCAAAATCAGTACGTAATTGCTATATTTTTTTGAAACGGTACATCGGATATGCAAATTCCTTCACTGCACGAAAAACCATTATGGTGCACATCTTCTTTTCCATTTGAAAGTTTCCTGATACATGCGGAGTAGGTATGCAAATTAGCTAATTACATATGCATATTGCTGTATCGCTAAATGGTACATCGGATATGCAAATTCTTTGCTACTGAAAAACTACTATAGCCATCATCTTGTGTGGTGAATCACTATGGAGGGGAATAGTGGGTTTGGGGAGGGGGCATGGGGGTGTAAGTGGCGAGGTGGGGTGCGTCGGTGAGGGGGTGGGGTGCGTCGGAAGGGGTCGGGGTGGTGTGCATCTGGGTAGGGTCGTGGTGTTGGGGTGTCCGGGGTAGGTGCTCGTTGAGGGGCGGGTGACCTCATGTGGACCTTGATGACCTCATGTGACCATTGGTGACTGTGTACCCTGGGGTGTTTCATGTGACTTTGTTTGACCTTTGTGACCATGCGACCTGGTGACCTCACATGACCTTGCTCTCCCCTGGCACCAATCAGTGTCCAGGCACAGGTCAGATGGATATGCGACGGGAAGGTTTGGGTGTGTCAGGAGGGTGCAGAGTTGGGTGCGTTGGGAAGGGTGGGGTGCGTTGGGGGCAGGGTGTTTGGGGCGTTTGGGTCAGGTTGGGGTGCGTTGGGGGCAGGGTGGGGTGGGGTGTATCCTTGGTGACCCCATGTGACTTTGTTACCCCATTGAATCTCGGTGAACCCCATGTGACCTCGGTGACACCTTTGACCTTGTGACCCCATGTTACCTTTGCGACGCCCATGTGACCTTTGGACCCTATGTGACCTTTGTGACGCCTATGTACCTTTGTGATTTGTTTTTCTCAGTGACACCATGTGACCCTTGTGACCCTTGTGACCTTTGTGGCCAATGACCTTGGTGACCTCATGTCACCTTTGGCCCATTCACAAACCGCGATGGCAGACGACACGGAGTGGTCCATGGATGATGTATTTGTCATACATTCGGTTACACTTTCTTACAATGCTCTGCTGGCTAAACACAATGCCAATTTACTTCAAACTCAGTAATGTTTAAGGCTGTTCTCCGGTGCATTCTGCTTCTAATCATCATTTGCCACACTTAATCATAAAGCAAGTGGTCGCGCAACCAGGCGACACTGTGGTTTTCCATAACCAGAACGGGTAGGGAGGTAACCGGGAGAGGGATATGGAAAAAGATGCGGGAAGGAAGGGGTGCGAAAGTGTAAGCGAAAAGAGGAAGCTGCGACAAAAACGGGGGGGTCAGAGGGGATTGCATGAGTCCGAGGGAAGAAAAGGGAATCAGCGAGGAGATTGGGGAATAAAAAGTGAAAGTGTGGGGGAGAAAAACAGCCAGAGAATAATAGAAAAAAAACGGAACTGATGTCGGGGTCTTCTGGAAATTGCAGAAGGGTGAAACACGGGAAGCATAAGATATAAAAACGATAGCAAGGACGGATCAAGAGGTGTGAAGGGCAAAAAGATACACGAGAGTAAGGTGGGGAAAACACGAGTCACACAGGGGACGAACTTGTGGCAAGCACTAAGTCCTATCATGCCTTGTTTTTTACTCATATGAAATTTTGATAGCATGCAAGTTCAAAACAAAAGTTTGCCGGGAAAAAGTTTGCGGTTTTCTTGTACTTTTTTGTCCAGTTTGTCAAAATGTTACGGTAGGTGTTTACAACCAATCAGTACAATTTGAGAGAAATTGTATCCTACAACGACCGGGTTCAGGAACATCAATTAAATGACGTTTCTTTTCATTTATCATTAAAGGGCTAATTCCATCATTTACAAATTAGAGCCTATTCCTTCATTTATAATTGGTATTATAGGAAATGAAATTACATGGTAACCATATACCAATTAAAGGACCATTCTTTCATTACCACTAAAGGGCCATTCTTCAAATTACCAATTAAAGGGCCATCCTTCAGTTACCAATTAAGGGTATTTTTCATTTACTCTTAAAAGGGACATTCTATCATTTACCAATTATTCCATTTCCCTTCTTATTACCAATTACAGGCCAATCTCATCATTTAAATGAACGTACTGACTCAAGAAAGGTAAAAGCATTATAACTTCAAGTGCCTCCAGTGCAGCAACTGGCATTGAAACTCAACATGGGTACAATTATTACCCATGTGTATATAACCCCCCCTAAAACTGCTCTACCCTTGAAAGAAAAAACAAAAACAAAAATGCATCCTCCATACTGCCCATTGCGTTTCAGTTTTTCTTCTGCCATGCAGAAAAGATTAATCCTAATTGACCAAACCCCATGCGTGGTCTCCCTTCTTAATTGGGTTATACTGCCCCTCCATGTGTTGTACACTTCTCAGCGTTACTGATAACTGCCCTGTTGACTTCAAGAGTCCATATTTTCCATGCATGGAATGTCGTGATATACAACCTACTTGCACCACTATATATAGTGCCTTTCCCTGCTTGCACTAAATGAGACTAGCCCTAACCTAAAGGTAGCTATGTAACAGTTTTTTCTGATTGGTTGGGTCAGATTGCAAAATTTGGCTTGACAAATTAAACTGTAGACTGACTTCTATAGCCAATTTATATCCAAAATAATACTTCCAATGTTATAATATACAATTGTGTTACCGAATTACATTGTTTGTATATGTATATTTTAACACTGATAGCATGGAACTATTTCTAAGCAGACTATATTTCATGTGTGGTAAACGCACAACTTTTGTAGCAATGTATGACAGGTAGTACTCCACAATAGTGATTTGGCCTTTGCACTAGATAGAATTCCTTAAAAGGGGAAGTATGGTAAACTGAAGCTTGGTGTTCATGCAATGTGATTTCTACTTCAAATCATAGCCAGATGTATCAAAAAGTAAAATGAAACTGAATGTCTTTTGTTTCACATAAAGGTTGATATTATGATTGATGCTTGCATAGTATTCTTACAATATAGTGATAAAACTCATTGGTTGTTTCATTTCACAAATGTCACTAAATGTAAAATTGTCCCTTTTAAGGACGTCTTGGTTACTCATTCCCTCAAACTCTCCTTTCTCCTGGTATAAAATGGATCCTCAATTCCTCACTCTTTTTTTTTTAGAACACTAATTGACTCACTCCTAAGGTTGAAAAGAGATTAACATCTGGGGGCATGACTGCTCGATTTGGGTATTGTGGATTTTCCACGGTACTTTATGCATTCTTACGTGGATTTTTCCGTGACCGCTCGGTCCACAGTTGACATTACAAACCCAACATATCAACCCTCGTTAATAATCTTAGTAATATATGAGAATTTTGGAAAAAAAATATTGACTCACAATCCGTCGGGTTAAGTGGATATAATCACTGCAAAATAGTGTATAATTTCCAATAACGGCATTTAGAGTGAAATATTTGTTTGGAGAGTATTCTGATTGGAAATAAACTTGAGGTTTTTATGGTACAAGCATGCAATACGCAAATTCAAAGCCCTACTCCATACTTTACTAATATCGTTAACCTTATTAAACGTCTTTTTGTTTCTATCTTGAGCAAGAAAATTGATTTTTTAGAGGCTGATTTCATGACGACAACAAGAAAAATACGGCCTGATATAAAATTGTACCTCAATACCTCTGAGGTAAATCAGAGGGAGGGGGCCTAAAGCCGATCAGAAAAAGCAACCTTTAACACAATTACATGGCCAAGGTGCATTTTTCAGAACTGCTTAGAATACAATCCTCTTATGATTCGAAGGTTAACTTTTAATTTTTTGTAAATTTTCTAAATGGAAATACACTTTTTGGCGAAATTCCCTCACACCAATTTGAGCTAAAACAGCAATTTCAAGAACTGCAAGCTATGGTTGTGATATAAAGTACAGAGAATTATTTTATAAATTAGTCTTAAAACCAGCATGAGAACGAACTTTTGAAAAAAAGGAACAAAATGAAAACTATGTAAATCTGGCAAATGCCCACAAAACGCTGAAAACCAACGAAATGCTAAATTCGGGGAAATGCATGAATTCACTTTTTTGAAAACTGAAAATTTCCATACCTGTAAAACACGAGATAGAGGGTCATACTTAGATCTTTGTTTCAGATTATTTTGGATGATTGGACTTTAATTCCCACTGATCTCCTTATATTTTTGAAGGAATTTAACAAAAGGTGTGAAAACTTAGGTTGTCCAGGCCGAAATCAAACTTGTTAACATAACTGACGCCAATCTGTTGAGCATGCATGTTTTGGCCATAACTCCGTATGTTTTTTGTTCAATTTACATAGTTGGCAATGTCTACGTGATATGTATGTCAATTCCCAAGAATGACATAAATATCCCGTATTTTATAATACAGCTATGCTATATCTGGGATATAGCTGCCACCTGGTTGTGTACAGCAATACGGGTGCGCCATCAACTGGCGATCTCTGGTATAATATTTGGAAATTTTGGTACATACATGCAAGAGCTTCCCTAATCTCCTACGGGGTTTTGCTTTGATGGAGCTGCAATCTGATTAGAGGATGGCGGTATTATGTCCCGCGAGAGATTTTGAAGTGTAGTTTTGATTTTAAATTCCGTTGAGAGCAGATCATTTTTAACGGAGCAGTAATTGGAATCATTTTGTTGAATAATCATAACCCTGAACTGGAATTAACAATGATGGACAATTACATTTACTTATGGCGAAATTCACGCATTAAATGTGAGCAGAACTTTTTTCTGTGTGTGACTGAGTCTCTCTACCAACAGTCGAACCTACGAAATGCCCTTTTCAGATGTGTATTAATTGTAAGAAGCTGAATTTAGCCCAAATTTCAGCTCCCAGCCTTACACAATATCTAAGAAGATTCAGTTTCCCAGCCCTACTTTCCGGAGACAAAATCAGTTCACAGCCCCCAAGTTCGGAAATCGGGGCCGCCAGGGCCGTACCAGGGAGGGGGGGGGGGTGCGGACGTCGAAAAGTGGCCTTTTTTTCGAAAAAGTGGACCCTTTTTTGGTAAAAGTTGGACCTAACCCCCTAAAATGGTCCTTTTTTGGACTTGTTGAACAGTTTATCAGGCTTAAGCCAGGGCAAAATGGGAAGTGGTAAATGATGAGAGTGCTGGAGGGAGAAGGGGGTGATGTCCTTCGAGCAACAGTGAGGGGGGGCAGTAGCAGGGAAAGTTGAAGGGAGCAGGGGTGGAACACGGAAAAGGGTGGCTACAGTGGAAGAAGTGTAAGGACAGAAAAGAAAGGAGGGAGCTACGCAGTAAAAAGAGCATTCACGGACGATGGTCGTATAGGAGGGAATGTTTATCAAAAGTGGACCAAACGGAGAGTGATGAATGATATGCTAGAGGTAGCAGACAAACGCGCATCGATGAAACATGAGGAACGGAAGGGGGAGAGGAAAGGTGAAAAGCGAGCGTAAGATTAGAATGCAAAAAGAGAGCAAACGAAAAGGAAGCAAAGGAGCTAGTAAGATGGACTAGAGGAAAGAGACACAGCGACGGAAATGGAGTGGAGGGTCCGGAGAAGAAGGAGGGGGTGGCAGAATAAAAGCAGTAGGATCACGGAGTAGAGTCAGCAACCACGTGGAGGGGGAAGGGAACGGAACATGGAAAATATGAAGGTAAAGAGAATGAAAGTCATTAGCATAGAGTGTGGGAAGAACGAGGGGGAACAGAGTATGTGACGGTAGGGTAAAAGGCACGAAAGAGGAAAAAGATAAAGTAAGAGGAGGGGGAATAAAGAAATGGAGGTGAATGAATGGAATACAGGGGGGTGAGGTAGGGGGAGAGGGTGGAAGTGGGGGCGAGGTAAAAAAGGAAGGGCACACATATGGGGGTGGTGGTGAAGATCAAAAAAAGGGGAAGTGGGTGAGTGGTAGGGAGGGCAGCAGGAAGGGGGGGAGGGAGAAAAGAGGACGGAAAGTGGGAGGCAGACTAAGTGAGAACTGGTTAAAAGACGGGAGAGGGAAACGGGGACGGTGGGTAAGAATGAATGAGAGACTGGGAACCGAAATTAGATAGAAACTGGGCGGATAGATGGAAAAAAGAAATTGGAGGGGGGGCAGCAAACAATGATGGACGAGGGAGCAGCGGCAATAGAGAACTGGAAAGAAGGGGTGTAAAGGACTGCAAGAGGGGTGGTAGTATGAATAAAGGGCAAGAGTAGCGGTTAAACCCGAGGGTGCTAAATAAGCATCGAAAACACCAACCGCAGGAGTGGTAGGGCGGAGACAAAGGAAAGAGGAGTAAAGCAAGAGTGACATGCGTAAAACGCAGGGAAAGTGAGGAGTTTATAAGAGAGAAAAGAGGAGCGGGATATTGCAAAGGTGAGGTGGGGAGGCCAGCAAACGGAAGGACGTTAATGAGTGATCAAGGAAGAACGCGGTAAGGAACGCGAAGAAAAGTTAGGAAGCAGGGGAAGTAATAAGGGGGGATGGAAGAGAGAAGAGTTCGGTATGGAGGAGGGGGTGCGGAAGTGAGAGTTTGGCAGTAGTAAATAGGAAGAAGGTGCGATGGTGAAGGACGGAACGAAAAGCGAGGGGGCAGAGTCGAGGATGGTAAAGCGGACAGGGAGAAGAACAATGGGTTTATCACCAAAAAGTGGACTTTTGGTGTCAAAAATCGCTAAATGTCTGACCTTTTTTTATCAAAAATCAGCAAAAAGTGGACCTTCTGCCCCTTTTGTGGATTTTGGGTCGCACCCCCCTCCCTGCGTACGGGCCTGGGGGCCGCCCATCCCTACCTAAAAAAGTTGAGATGTCCCCGGGGTTCTTTTTTTTTTAGGCACCCGGTATTTTGCCTTTTGGTGTTCTTAGAACCTACAGTATTTTGCTCTTAATGCATGTGTGAGAACCTATTTTTTGCCTTTGAATATGTGTATTAGAACCTATTTCGCTTTGCCTTTTAATATGTTAATTAATTGGAACCATTTTACTTTTTAATATGTTTCTAGAACCTATTTTGCCTATAAGTTTTAGATATTTCTATAAGAATTTTGTCAAGTACAATTGGCAAAGTTTAGAGATAGCCATTATCACCAATTGACTTGCCTAGAGTAGATCAAAAGAGGTGGAGAAGCAGGGATTCGGTGGGTGTTTTTTAAACCCATATTGCACATTGTCCCATACGGGTGTCTCAGAAAGAATGTTACCCTCCACAAACGGCCATTTTTGTGTTTGCTTACTTAAAAGTCAATCCTATCCTTGTTTTAAAGCTTTATATAATGAAATATGTACTCTTTTGGAACATATGGGTGAAAATCAAGAAAGAAAACGGTAAAAATAACTAACCAAACAATTACTATTTCCCTGAAAATTATTCAACCCCTACTTTGTCCACGTCTTGCATTAGCAGAGGAACCATGGATGCAAATATACCCAACATAAAAATGTTTAAGACCCATCTGGCCAATAATACTCTCAAATTCCAAGGTTCATTGCTAGTTCTAGAGTTTATCATGTTTATTGTTGAGTTCTCTACGCACTGCAGCATTCTTCAATCGGCTGATTTCCTGTTCTTTGACAATCATACTCTCTCCCGTCCCTTTTTATAGAGTCTTGCCCATTCTCCAGAATTTTTTTCTCGTGTTCCCCTTGATAGCCATCTTACTGGAAACCCTACTTCTATTGGAAACTTTACTCCATTCACGATTTTTTTTTTTTTTTTTTGGGAAACGAATGGTCCTTTAAAAACCCAAGGGCAGTTCATAGAAATGCGCATTGTATGAGGTCACGCCCAATGCCATTATTAACCATAATGCTATTTGCATTATACGGCGACGGGTGAAGGGATTTTAGGTCACTTCATTCTGAAGAAAATTAAAAAATCGAAAAATTCAACCAATTTTAATTAATATTAACAAATTAATTAAATCTGAGCACTTGCGTGTGCCAAAAAATTTTCCACAAGAATTACAATAGTACATGTTTCTCTGCATGGCAAGGAGGTTTGCATCATTTTTAGGGAAGTAGTCATTGTTTGTTTTTTTTCACCGTTTTCTTCTTTCTTGTTTTCACCATATGTTCCAAAGAGGACATATTTTCAATTTTTTTAAATATACAAGATAAAACAGGATACGAATTGATTAAGTAAGCAAAATGGCCGTTGCTGGAGGTACGTTCTTTTTTTGAGACCCCTGTATTTATTCGTTGTTGTTGGTTGGTTCTTTGGTGGTTTCGTTGGTTGTTGGTTTCGTTGTTGGTCTTGTTTGGTTTGTTCGTTGGTTGGTTGCTCTCGTTGGTTGGGTTTGGTTCGTTGGTTGGTCCGTTTGGTTGGTTCTTTGGTTTGGTTGGTTTCGTTGGTTGGTTTTCGTTGGTTGGTTGTTGTTGTTGTTGGTTCGTTGGTTGATTGGTCTTGGTTTGGGTTGGTTTCGTTGTTGGTCCCGTTGTTTTCTTGTTGGTTGGTTCGTTGGTTGTTGGTTTGGTTGGTTCGTGGTTGGTTGGTTCGTTTGTTGGTTCGTTGGTTTTTGGTTTGTTGGTTCGTTGGGTGTTTCGTTGGTTGGTTGGTTCGTTGGTTGGTTGGTCTTTGGTTGGTTGGTTCGTTGGTTGGTCTTTTGTTGGTTCGTTGGTTGGTTGTTCGTGGGGCATTGTTCCGTTGTTGTTTGGTTCGTTGGTTGGTTGGTTGGTCGTTCGTTGGTTCATTCATCATTCTTCATTCATTCAGTCGTTCGTTGGTTCATTCATTCATTCATCTTTCTTCTTCCCTCGGCCTTGTGTCTGGTCCGTCTGTCCATCTGTTCGTTTTGTTCCTTCATTCATTCTCATTCACCCCATCCATTTATTTATATATTTAAGAAATAAATGTATGATTTGGGGAACCGGTACTCTCTTTACGACGACATGAACCAAGGCGATACATTATTTTAAGTGGAAGAACGATGCCGAAGGCCGAGTTTCTCCACGCAAAATAAATGGTGTCCGGCCGTGTTCAATTCGTCGTAAGAGAGTACCGGTTCCAAATATCATACCTTTATTCTCATTCTAAACAGCAATTATCATTAAGGTCATCTTTAACCCAATGTCGCGATATTTTACGGCTAGAATACAACAAAAAAGGCCTGCACCAACCCAGTGACAAAATCGAACAACCCGGTGAACGCAACATCATACGCAACGGACGCAACGTTTGCAGGCCCGCGAACGTGGCAAAACGCAGTATGACGCGAGCGCTTCACCTAAAAATAACATCAATACGCACGCGTACTACCTGGTTTCAATTAAACGAATTAACCCGTGCAACAGCCAATGAAATTACTTACATTTCACAGCGTTAATGAATGAATGATTGATTAATTAAAATTCAATATTCAAGTCATTCATTGAGGCCTCTATTCATTCATCCGGTCATAGTCAATTACTCATTTCATTCAATCATATCATGCCATATCCTTCATTCCTTTCAATTCATTCCTTCAGATTTCATTCATTCATTCATTCATTCAGCTTCTTCATTCCATTCCTATTCGTTTACTCACTATTTCCATTTATTTTTAGGCCTGTATTATTATTCATTCATTCTTTTCATTCATTATTCGATCATTCATTCATCATTCATTCAATCATCATTCATCATTATTTCACCCCCTTCATAGTCATCATCACGCACTCATGCATTTTTTCATTCATTTGGTATTCATTTATTCATTTATTCAATCTCTTCATTGTTGATGTGTCAGACTTCCATGCTTTTTCTCCTCGTTTTCCTCCAGAATACTTTGCGGTATCATGCAGTTCAAAACAGTTTTTCGGTTTTCCTTTTACTGTTTTGTGCATAAACCGTGGCAACGTTCTCGATAGGGTTCTATCACGATCAATCGTATATTGAGAGAATTCATATCCTAAAAAAAATCCCTCCTGTCCCTTTAAATTCGTCGTCTGCTCCAATGAAAACGAGAAATACGAAAAGTACTTTCCTGTCAATGACCAGGTGAGGCACAGCCAAGGTCATTTCCACAACATAGAGGTCATGTCCACGTGTACACTTTTACACCGTATGAAGCCGAAGAACTCCCCAATTTTTGCATTTTTTGGCGTTGCCAGGCGATTCACATTAAAGCTGGCGCTAAGAACATTTTTTCTGTAGAAGTGCCTCATAGATTATCCAACCCCAAAATGTTGACTTCAAGACGGGGAAGACATTTTGGGCAAACTTTATTTTTTGTTTTGTACTGGTGTATACATACGAGGATACATGTACTATGAACTAAATGTTTACAATGACACACATTTTAAAGCATGCATATCAGCACACAGAATCTCTACGGCACCCTACAAGTAATGATGTATGGATGAATAAATTATTTGAGTTTCGTTTGTTGATGTGAATTACAAGCTAAGCACAAACAAAACCGCTCCGTTGTTTTCCTGTTAATTTATGCTCATGCGTAACTGATCTGTGAGTGAATCTAGTTTAGATGCCGGGTAGCATTGGCGATTCACCGGCAAACCGCCGTAAATCTGAAGTAAAAAATATACCTTTTCACATAAATATATCTACAGAAATGTTAGACGAATGTCAAGGAACAAAAACCATTGAGGGCTGCATTATACGAAATTAACGGTAAAGTGAAATTTTTGTCTAACATTGCACCTATTTGCCGCTTCCATCGATTCACCGCCATCTTAAAATAGACACTTTGAAAAAAATAAAATACATGAGGGTGCAGGCCAATAAATACGTAATTAAAAAATCAAGTTAGGCCTAGTTATGGCCCTCAATTAGAAATCCCCGTGCCTACGTAATTTTGGTATTGCGTACAGTAAATACTATGCAAAACCTTAATCCTATTTCGCCAACCAGCTGGCCAAGCTAGCGTGGTATTCCAAAAACAGACTTACATGGCTTGCGATAATTATACTAGAGAAAAAAGGTTGAGGAGAATTTTGTTACTTAATTAGCTTGAGGTTGCAATCCGCTACGCCCACCATGTGTGAAGGCGATAAGCATAATTGTAACAATGGTCAAATTATGTCTACTGAAAATTCATATAAAGCCACTTACAATTTCAAACTGCATGCAAGGGTGAGAGTAGACTTCTAAGTAATTCATGTTTGTCCCATTATTTTTTCGTTTTAAATTAACGTTGCATTTGTACAAATGGCTTTACTTGTGGAAACAATATGTCCTTCAGAGTTATTTGATCTAGGGCTCGCTGTTATTTTGGGCTGGGCGAAGGAGGTCACGGATCAGAAACGAATCCCTCTGCAAAGGCTAAGTTCATTAATTTACACATAACACGGTCCTATTGCCGGTTGAAATGCAATACAAACACGTTACTGAACGTCACATGTATGAACACGTGTTTTAGTCGTGCAGTAGACAACCTGGTTTGGTCCGCCATTTTTGTTTTTTTAACCATTGGAGAACATGACAAGGTCGAATTAAAATTCGCCGATTCTTCTTGGCAGTAAGGGATGCATTCATAAAGGAGTGGCATGCTTTATGGAGCTGTAATCAACCTTTAACGATGAGGTAAGTTTAGGAAATAATATTCTTATTGTAGCGTGGTTGTCCCCAAGTTCATTCAGCCCTTGGCCTTGTTCAATGTTTTTCAGTGGCGCCGCAAGCTGGCCACAATCCCAGGGGCCACCCAGGTTATGCGTTCATGATTCGAATGTAGGTTAGCAGGACGCAGATGGGGATTATTTAGGGCATGGTCACTGCCAAATATCTTACGCATTTCGAAGTAATTCCATACAAGGGCTACCGTGAAACCGCAAATAAATAATTAGGGAACTAAGGGGGGGGGGGTGAGTACATTTTATTTTTGTAACCCATATATGAAAAGATTATAATTATTTCAAACAGTATTTAATACATCATTCAAACATTGCTCCTGCCAACGATTGTCACGTGGGCGGTTACGACGGGGAAAATACAATTCGAAATTTTTCCTCGAAAACACAGGCGAATATTGCATCCGACCTCTAAAACAAAAACCCGACCTAAAATGCAATGACTGCTATCACGTAGTAAATGTGCTGTAAGTTTTACCGATCTAAATTAGTGTCATTTCGTACCTCAATTCTAAAATTTATACAAAGTCCCCGATCAGGTTGTTAAGAATGTCCAAATTCTAAATTCTATGGGGAAAGCATAGATGTTTTCCCTCAAAAAATGCAACGGAGTGGCGTTTTCGTTTATTTTTCGAGGATCATAAGGTTCATGATTGAAATGTTTATTCATCGAACTGCGCATGGGTACAACATTGACCTTGTGTATTCATTCATAAAAAACTTCTCCGAGCATGATGATTCACATCAGCAAACTTCTGGTTCACCGACGGTCACCGGCGGTCAATGACGCTCATTTATTAGTGGCGCACTTCATTAATTAGCCTAATCCAAATTCTAAAGCACAAGGTTTGTTCTAAGCATAATGCCTTACTTGAGTCTCAGCCTTATGTGGCTGCTGTGCTGTGCATGCTGGTGTCTTGTTCGCATATCTAACCGTAATGGACCCCATTTTTACGTTTAGAAGGGCTATGTAGTATAGAATGGGCGGCCGATCCGCCCCACCCCCCCCCCCCCCGCACATGCCTAATCAAACATAATTTGCATAACGTACGAAACCGCTCCCTGACTGAATTTCCCGTTAAACGCACCATACAAATGTTGTAATTTGTTACTACTGTCTTGGACATTAATTTGTTCATATCTTGGTTGATTCCGGTGAAAAGTGTCACATTTTTGGGACCGCACTTTGGTGTGTGATCAACCAAGAAACCCCCCCCCCCCCCAAACAACGCTGCGACTGTGCGACATGTCTCATAATGGCATTGTTTCTATATTTAATCGCTTTTGCTATCCAATTGGTTCCTTTGTTCTTTTAGCCGCGGCAATAATCCCGTAGAAAGCACACTTTCTTCATAAGCGCGTATAAAGCACTCACATTTCATTCATCTGTACTGTTATCAACTCTGATTTTGTTTTATTTCAGATATTTGGAGATCATTTTTAAAAACATTGGTGACTGCACGTGCATACTGTGTGATCAAGGGAATAAAAAAAATGGATTAAAGTGGCTGTCTCTGATCCCTCGTATATTCATTTCATGTTCATTCATCACACTCCGTTTTAGTTTTTAAAGCTTCCGCGTTTGGGAATATTACCCGAGCTTCCGACACAAGGACATAACAACGGCCTCATAATGCAGTGGACACACACCAACCAGTTCTGCCATGTCCGATGACGTATGACATGGCATAGCATTATGGCAGATATACTTGGAGGCAGAGCAAATACGGTTGACGCAATCGTCCATGGCGGTGCCCTGTGTGTCGCCAATTTCTGAGACACGTCACATTTTCTTTCTTCGCTTACATGGGACGATTCATTTGTTTGGCAAAGGGTTGAGCACAGCTTCGTAAGATTTGAAAATCTTGTTGCGCCTTTGAAGAGAATATCATTGGGTCTGGATACTTGTTCTACTGCTAAAATAATATACTTTAATTTCGTAATCAATTGCCAAACGATCTATACAATGCCTATATTGAAATTAGGCCGCATTGCAAACGATTTTACCTTGTCGCAATATTTCCCTATGCGCCACATAATTCATCCATCATACTGCATTGTGGTCCCCTGGAAAAGCATTGTCACGCAGTTTTCCAATGTCACAACAAACCAAAATGGAGGCCAGCTCAAAAAAGGTAATTTTTTTTTCGAATTTGTAAATTGTCCAGCAACGGATCGACTACAAAAGAAGATTCAGGACAAGCAGCATACACTCAAGAATCATATAATGGATTGTTATGGTAAGAATACCGACCAAGTTTCCGACCACCTAAACAAAAAACAATAGCGTCGCAAAAAAGGTTGAACGCGACCGCCCGTTCTGAGCGCTTAACTCCCTATCTCCCAGATGCAGGCGAAGCATATCTATCTGCAGATATATTTTCTCGATCAAGCTGTGTTCAGACTTGTGTGTGTGGGTGCATGTTGACAATTCTGTCATGTCTCTTGGGTCGGTGTAATCATGATAATGTCACAAATTGGAAATCCTGTCCCCGGATTGGTCAATTACGGCTCCTTTTAAAGTAGTTTCGGGTACCGCAACCCTAATTTGTATCCCCATAGGTCTACACTGGGTTGCGGGCAATATGGATCCCGGCGAAAAAGCTTATGTAATTTCCGAAGCAATATGCATCAGACGTTGGTCACGCCATATCCCCATTGAGCAGACACAGGGATTAATGTTAACTAAGGCACGTTGGGGCTTTAATATCAATGCGATTACTAACGTTTGAAGGAAAAACTTTTCATCGGCTTCTATCCAGGATTCTATCGAAGCAGCGGCCATGTGTTTACTCTCACAGGTATCTATAAACAGACGCTCCTTGGCCACTGACCTGTTGGGTCAGGTCATATGGCTTATCGGCTGTGACAGGCCCGCCGATCCCGTGTTCAATTTTCACGTTCGTTCAACATGCTCTTTTTGGAGCTTCTGTGATTGAGAATTGCAGACACCCGCAGGACATCATGATGGAACTGTCACCAATCAACGTCGCTGTGCTAAGACATGACATCACAGGTTAGCAGTCTAAGCTCCGTGAATTTTTCAGTAAAAGATTTTTCATTAATCGAGTCTTACGTTAAACTTAAAAAATTTAAAGATGTGTACCTAATTGGTTCAAATTTCTGTTTTGAAAAAAATGTATTTCCAACGGCGGCGCGACTGGGTAGCGCCACTTCACTGTGCCAACTGCCTGTATAACAACATACTATTTGCATATGCCCACATTCAAAGCAAATTTTGAAAGCAAAGATCCGGATGGTAAACGAAAGCAGCAGCGACCCCATTTGATCAACGCGAGACTGGCAGCCGAGTGTCGGACCTTGGTAAGTATTTCATTGCATTTTCGGCATGTTTACCCTAACAATTCGACATATTTACTATTCATAGAATTGGCTAACTTTTGGCTTTACCTACTTGCTGAGATTTTTAGGAAACTGAAGTACTTCTAAAAAGGATTTTGAAGAGCACATAAGTGGTCCATGTTTCCGTTCAGAAAAATCGGCTTCCTAAAGGGTACTTGATCGACCACTATTTTAAAGGTGCATTTCGTGATTCCAGCACCTTCTGTTTTATTCATTGATCACTAGATATCCTGAAAAGCTAATCTCAAAATTTGAGCTGATCGGGATCTTGCGGTTTTGTGTTATTATCCAATTAATCGTTTCCATTGCCATGTCCCATGGCATAGGCTAATGTGCTGTAATTTCCTGTCCGTTTACGGACAGAAAGTACAATAAACATTGCGAATTTTCGTACAGATCGCGACCAATTTGCAAGGAAGATTTGGCACACATGTCACATGTGATTACTAAGTCTAACGGTTCAGATGATATTAAAATCTCAAATTTTTTTAGGTAAGTCGGGGGACGAGGCTGTGATTCACGAAATGCCCCTTTCAGTTACTCGCCTGGAGTGAATGATGATTCAACAACATCATGCTTTGCGATCACTCACTGAAATGATTTTTCATTTACTCACGAAATGATTTCTTTAGACTTTAATTTTTTAATCATATTTCCTCTGATGTGATGCAGTAATCTGCTTTATCAGAGTAATTTATCCAGATCCAGATCCTGCTGTTGTACACATGTACCTCAAGAATTTCACAAGAAAATAAGTTGAGATCAGATCAAAAGTTGATAAACACGAGAAAACTTCCAGCACTCCATGGACGGTCCCCATCATAAGTTTACACCAGTCGGCAGGAGTTGTGTAATGCCAAATTCAACAACTGCGACCGAAGGAATTTGCTTTTTGCTATGCCATGCAATTGCTAGTAATGTACAGCATGTACAGTTATTGTAATGCATGTGCATAACCAGATCCTCACACCCCTCTGTGGATGATCCAAAGTACAATGGTAGGGTCCAGGGACAGAGACCCAGTGGGGTTCAAGGGGGAAAGGCACGATCCATTTAAAAAAAAAATGCACAATCTGCCCCCCCTCCCCGGTGCATTTAACATTGATATAATAAGATATAAATAGACTTGCTTTGGCTGTGTGATTAACAAGATACACGCCTCATGTAAGCACACCAAGCTTATTTACGCTGCGGGTTGGTGCATACTTGGAAAATATCAAAGTGAGGTGTGTGTGACCTTCCTCCTGGCTCGTGCAGTGTGTTTGTTCCTGTCTGAGAAATTGTAAGTTCTAATCAGACCCCCAAGTCTTAGGACTTGGATTTTCAGAATACAATGACCCTAATAAGGGAGTACTCTGGTCATTATTACATGTACATCAGGGGGAATGGATAATTTTAACTTGTTTTTGAAAAAAAATTGCATCCCCCCTCAATTTGATTTAAAAAATTTGTATTCCCTGCGATTTTCCCATTTAAAAGTTTGGACCCCCCCCCCCCACTTTCCTTGATAAAAAATTTCATATTCCCCACTCGCTTACAAAATCCTCCATCCCTTCCACTAATTCATTTTAACAGGTCATCACTTCTGTAGCTGTTGGGGAAAGAATTATTACATCCCCCCTCCCCTATGAATTCTGCAACCATGACAGAATAAACCATGTTAGGGTCGCAGAATTCATAGGGAGGGGGACAAATGCTGTGGGGTTAATCAAGAAATGCTATCCATCATTATTGCATGATAATGTGGTTGATGGATAGAGACCTGGCCTATTGGAGATTTGGACAGGCCTGCATTGCAGATGGACCATGATTAATATGTAAAATATTAGTTTCTCGCCTGTCAACTGCAGTATGCACTTGCAAAGATTTAAGCTTCCAATCGGATTCATTGATTATGATTATATTACAAGTAACTGATTTTTGATATGTTTTACTTTAGCCGTCTAACCATAAATGTATTTGCATGCAAGGTTAGAATGTTTCAAACAACTGTTGGGTGAGTACTTTTATGCTAATTCACCTTTGTGTAATGCATGTGTTTGTCAATGTATGCGGGTATACAGGTATAAGAACATACATTATTCGAGAAATTCAAATTGTTCATAACATGCTTTGAAAATGCCATTTTATTTCCAGAATTGTCTCCCGTATGCAGTCGTGTAAGAATATTCATGCGCCAATCAGGATTATGGGCTACTCTGAGTGCCGGTTGTAAATCTTTTTACTACACTTATGGACAAACTATGAGTTATTTGCTAATTTATGTGGTAATTTTTCATTTCACTGAAGTAAAGTGTCGGTCGGTAACCTTACAAATGATTTTCTGTGCCGGTCAGTGGGAGTGAGTGCTGGTCATGGCCGACCGGCGTAGCTATATCCA
>JAMKCH010079522.1:0-10432 GCA_023653785.1 Ophioderma brevispina
ATTCAACGCTATCTGACACTGTGTTTACGTGGATTTTTCCCATGCTCAGCCGTTTATGACGTGGTTGATAACTCCCCAGCGCAGGAAATATTTGCACAGGTTTGCCACGATTCACAATGGGCGGCGCTGTGGCCAAGACGACACGTAAATGGTGGGGGTGGCGATACAATATCCATTTGTCACTGATAATAAAGGAAAAAAAAAAAAAACCGAAATTTATACGATTTTTTTTAAGTTTTTTATAATTTTTTAAAGATAATGTGTCACTTTTATGTGCGGGAACAGCTAGTTAATAATGATTTGAAAATAATTTATTACGAATTTTACACTTTGTTTTCCCCCCTACCCCCTGATGGGGACAACATAATATTGTTATGCATTGTTATTTGATCTAAGCCCTATAGTCTATTGAAGATTGTGTGTTTAATACCTAATTGAAAATGCCAAGATATAGTGGATGAATTATTGAAAGTGCAATTATTGTTCTGTTTTGTTAAGCTAAAAGTTTCATAATGTAGTCATTTAATCTAAAATAAATTTTGAATTTCATGATTTCCTTTTGGAGTTACCACAGTCAATGTTATGTTTGATGAGACCGTAATTGTCCTGACAGTGTCCAATGTGAATCATTTTCCTGGATGACATATTTTTGGTGCTTTAGTCACTAAATGCGTACTCTAACTGACAACCGTTCGCTCATTGGGAGGATAATTAAAGGTAACACACCGAGAGATTTCAAGTCATCCACATTTTTCTGTGATATGTAGTGATTTCATATATTAGAACTCACATATATATAACTAACCGTTTTATTTGGTCACAGAAATAAGCTTCGTTTATGCTTATATTTCACTATAAACATCGGCAATGAATTTTCGTATTTGCTCCTATACAAAATCAGAAAATTTCCACAATGTTTGTACCAAGAACAGATCGTCAGCGTTTAAATTCCTTCCAGATGGGTATCTTTTTAGATTATAAAGCTTTACACCAGTTAATCAGAATTTTCACATTTTTTCGTAACACCTGGTTTTCTGAAATTCTCGTTTGCAAAACCTTTAAGTCCCGCTCTTCCTTTCTTACTTATACACACATAAACCTGTATAATTTTACTAAATCATATTAAAGCAACGGTTTGATCTTGTGAATGTTTTTTTTTCGACCATTTCAAACTAATAACAGTGAGCCCTGCACCAATGTTACCACGCCAGATAAAAGTTGTATTGGTTTTTCCTGCATAAAGCATGTAATCTCTCAGAATTAAAGAAATTCAGTGACCTTAATAACAAAAAAAAATCAGAGACACCATTTTGGAAGAGTGCATGGCGCCGTGCAAGTCACTGAACGATGCCCATTCAAGTTCGCTATTGCATATCTTTACGTCATTAGTTTAATCAATGTGTCATTAACGACTAAATCACCGTGATGCAGTGATAAAGGTCGTATTCTCACCAGGGTCTTAATTCCACAACCTCAACTTTGATCTTTATGAACATTTCTTTGTTGATTGGACATTAACTAAATTACGAAAGGAAAACGGCAGATTGATATACCCAGTATGTTTCATGATTATTTTGGATTTAAAATAAAGGCTGAACATGGCGCAACACCCGCTAACTGGCACGTGTGAACACCACCACAACACACGCCCAAACACATACAGCACGACTATTTAATAGAAGCAATTAAAACCTGCAGAATGTGGCGTATGATTTTACATTTCAAAGAACAAATTAATTATATATTTAAATACAATTATAAAACATAAATACATTAAACATAATTCTAAATATGAAATGGGTCACCTATAAAAATTCACACTCAACCCAAACCACAGCCCCCCCCCCCCACACCAACACACACTACATACACACTCGCGCTCGCGCCGCGCAACTGCTGAAGACAATGCATGCTCTATGTAACGATGCTCTTTGTCTGGCCAAAATGCCAAACAGGATTTAAGTGCACACAACCAAATAGGCTAACTTCTTCCTCCAAAGCCCAATGACACCAAATAACGTTTTCTGAGAGCCTGTTTAGACTTCTTCACTTCTTCCAAAGTAACTTGAGGCAAAAATAATTCTTAACCTATTTTATTTATATTTTGATTGTATGTGTTTTTTAAATTGACGCAACACTTATACATCTCTAAGTTAATTATTTACCAAACACAGTAATACTCAGTGTTCACTAATTGCGAGAACTAAGCCTGAAGTTTTCTGTAAAATAAATTGGGAATTAACAGTTAAATTAACATTGCTATTGTTTTTCAAGCTCAATACGAAAACTTCTATGGTTTCACCTTGACTCCCGCCATTTTTCGTTGTAGATTCAAACATGAAACGTGCTGACACTGTGGTCCAACTTGCCTTCAATGGTCACTACTCCGAAATATCAAAACCTTACCTTCTTTTTACATCCGAACCCAGAAATAAGTCATAACCTATTAGTGTATCGTTTACCTAACTTGTGTCATATCTTGTAAGGCCCAATTATAGCACAGCATCTCAACAGTTATTGTATACCTACCTTATAATGTCTATTCAAATTTATGTTGCATAAGCTTTGGGTTAAAAATATTCAAAAACACATTATGTTTTTATAAATCATCTAATCATGAAGCCTGATTTCCTTTCCCTGGTTGACTGAAACATATGCATTTCCCTTCTGAGAAGTGGAATGCCCCAATACCTAATAACCACCCCTAAAGAGAAATGGTCTCGACAGTGACCCAGGTCACACCCTGTCGACCTGAGCTCTTCCTTAATTCCGTTGGCTCAGCCCACACGACGGCGTGTACATATCAATGCCTGTGGGGCGGCCGTGGAAGTGTGAAGTCACCATTGGAAAGGAAATCCGGCGTCATTTAGATATTTATAACAACATAATGTGTTTTTGAATAATCATTCCACTGACACTGATTTCCCTTTACACCAATTCATTGGACTGAAACATATGCATTACCCACCGTTGAATGAATATTTTCAATCAACACCAGACTAAGCAACCTAAGTCGGAGGTGGAGCATGAGATTTCAGAGAGCAGCCATATGATGCAGTCAACGGTAGAACCAAAAAACGCCAGAGCCCCCAAACACTTGACTCTCATTCCTAAAAGTCATGAAATCCCAATAACGCCTAGATAGGTGAGTTACCCAGGGGTGCTAAGAGGACCCAGATTTGAATGGTGATTTAAAGACCTGGGCCAAAGTTTTTTGGAGGAAATGGCCAGAGCCGCGAATCACGCAGAGAAAACCCCAAGCCTAAGGAATAGGCGAAGGAAAGCTCCGTCACAAGAGACTGGAGTGCGACGTAGGCCCTGCACAAAGGGCCCAGCACCCCGCGGTCAAAGGCGGAGAACAATGGCTCACAGCCTTCGCGAACAACTGAGGATCCGGGAAGGAGCCAGAAGAAGCGCCAGGGGCCGGGGGGGCCCGCGTAAAGATGCGGGGCAAAAAGCCTAACCCCAAAAAAACGGAAGTCGGGCCCCCTAGAGAGGGGGGTCCGATCAGAGCACCACAGAAGAACCCGCGGAGAGAGGCCCCGGGGAGAGAAAGGTTGAGAGACGGATAGTCGTTATGGATGTTGTTTATAACTCCCTAGCGCAGTTAAGATTTGCCAAGGTTTGCAAGATTCAACAATGGGCCGCGCTTTTGGTGCCAAGACGACACGTAAATGGTGTGGCGATACAGATCCTTGGTCACTGATAATAGGAAAAAAGAAATGAGGTGACCTTTTAAATTTTCATGAAAATGTGCCACTTTTGTGCGGGAAGGGGGGAACAGATAGTTCTATGATGTGAAGAATTTTATTACGAATTTACACTTTGTTTCCCCCTAGCCCCTTGATGGGACAAACAAATTTGTTATGCCGTTGGTTATTATTTGAATCTAAGCCCCCTAGTCTCTTTGAAGGGATGGGAATACCTTAAATTGAAAATGCCAACGATATAGGGAGTAGAATTATGAACGTGCAAAATTTCTTGTTATGGTGTTAGAGCTAAAGTTTCATAATGTAGTATTTAAATTAAATACATTTGAATTTCACGATTTCCTTTTGAGTTAACACAGTCAATGTTATGGTTGATGATACCGTAATTGTCCTGACAGTGTGCTCAATTGAAATAATTTGCTGGTTGACATTGACCATTTATTTTGGTGCTTTAGTCAGTTAAATCGTTATCTAATGACAACACGTTCGCTTAGGAGGAAAGGGAAATTAAAGGTACAACGAGAGATTTTCAAAGTCATACACAATTTTCTGTAAGTAGTGATTTCATATAGATTAGATACTCAAGTAGATTAAACTACCTTTAATTTGGGTCACGAAAATAACTTGGGTATGATTAATTTCAATATAAAAAATAGGATGAATTTCGTATTGCTCATATACAAAATTAGAAATTCACAATGTTTGTACCAACAATGACCAAAGAAACAGATCTCAGCTAATTTCCTTTACAGATGGGGATATGTTGATATAAAGGGCTTTACACCGTGCCAAAATCAGACTTTTCACATTTTCGGCGACACCTGTGTTGACAATCTCTCGTGGCCACCTTTAAGTCCCGCTCTACTTTCTACTTATACACACATATAAAACCTGTATATTACTTAATATCATATTAAAGAACGGTTTAATCTTGTGCATGTTTTCGACCTGCAAACTTCCATAACAAGTGAGGCCATGCAACATTTTCCACGCAGATAAAAGTTGTAGTGGTGTTCGGCATAAAGCATGTAATCTCTCAGAATTAAAGAAAGTCATGACAAGTAATAAAAAAAATCAGACCATTTGGAAGAGTGCATGGAGCGTTATTTTGACGCCGGGCAAAAGTCATGGACGGATGCCCATTCAAGTTCGCATTGGCATTATCTTTACGCAATTAATTTTGCAAGTGTTGTCATTAACACTAAATCAAAGTGATGCGAGTGATAAAGGTCGTTCTCCCGGGTCTTATTCCACAAACTCATCTTTGATCTTTTATGAACATTTTCTTGTTGGATTGGAATTTACTAAATTACGATAGGAAAACGGAAGATGATATACGACAGGATGTCTCATGAGTATGTTGATTAAATAACAAAGGCTGGAACTGGCACACCCGCGAACTGGCAATGTGCTGAAAACAACACACACACACCCCAAACACACAGCACGACTATTTAGATAGAAGCAATTAAACTGTGAATGAGGATGATTTTACATTAAAAATAACAAAGTGAATTATACATTTAAAGACAATATAAAACCTTTAAAAAAATACAATGTAAACATTAATTGAAAATATAAAATTGGTCACCTAATAAAAATTCACAAATCAAACTCAAACAAGCCCCCCCCCACCACCCCACACAAACACAAACATTACACACTCGCGCTCGCGCGCGCACTGCTGAAAACTAGGCTGCTCTATGTAAGCGATGCTCTTGCTGGACCAAAATGGCCAACCAGTATTTTAAGTCACACATCAAAAGAGGCTAACTTCTTCTCCAAAAGCCCAATGGGACACCAAATAGAAACGTTTCTGAAAGCCCTGTTATCCTTCTCATATCCCAAAGTACAACCACCCTGAGCAGAAATAATTCTTAACTCTTGTATTTTCTATTTGATTGTAGGGTTTATGACGCAACTATAAATCTCTAAGGTAAATTATTACAACAAACACAGTTATAATCAGCGTCATAAATTGCGAGGAAACTAAAGCTGAAGTTTTCTGTGAAATAAAATTGGAATTACAAGGTAAAATTAAATTGCACTTGTTTTTCAAGCTCAATACGAAAACTTCTATGGTTCATTTGACTCCCATTTTGCGTGTAGATTTTGAAAATCATTTGAATAACGTGCTGATTCCAAAGTAAAACTCTGGTCTACTTGGCCTTTCTTATTTTAAATGGTCACATTTTTTGTTTCTCCGACAATATCAAAACCTTACCTTCTTTGTCCATCCGGAACACACGAAAATAAAAGTACGACATAACAATATTAGTGTATCTTTAACTAACTTGTTTAATATTATGTTTACGGCCCAAATTATAGTATAGTACAAGCATATCAACCGTTATAGTATGTAACCTTACCTTTATGTCTTTCAACTTATGTTGCATGAAGCTTGGTGAAATTCTCCATGTGCACGCTACAACACTGCTATTAGTAATCAACAAATTTGTGACGCGCTTGCGGCACACGCCCTAATTCCAAAAGACGGGTATCAACTTTAATGCCAAAAAAAAATGCTTACACGAGGGTAAACACACACACCACAGTTCTTGTTTATTCTAACACGCTTGAGAAATTAAGTGTGATGCAAACACGCATACAATTCAAATATTTTCAGACTGCACGTTTTGGAATTTACCGTTGTATTATTATAACTTGTACAAAATTTACAAAAATCAGTCGGTTCGTAAGTTGTGACGGTGAAGTTAACACGGATAAGTAAAGTTAGTGAAAATTCCAGAATTGTGTTCAAAATAACTAGTACCCCTATACGAAACATCGCGAAAAGTTCGAATTGTACCATCCCCTTATTTTAAGTTCACCATAGGATTTTGTGAGACTCTTTAACCAGCTCCAAATTTCATTGCGAAATTTCGGGGTTTGGCAGCATGAATATTTTAACGAAACGTAATTTGTGCTAAAGATAAGGTTTAGTGAAAATAATTTTCCCTAATACACCGGTAATACCATCCGATTGTAAACGTTGAGCTCAGCCTGTATGGCTATAGCTGCTATATTTGCAGAATTAAGGAACTTCATAGTGCCTGGTCGTCCAACACCGTGATGGGCAAGAACCTCTTCAATAGCCTAAAAACAAAAAAACATCAGTAAGGCAGTTTGTTTTTTTAATCCCCCAGTATCCTGGCAGTTGGGGTGCGGTGATCGTTATCTCACGCTTTTCGTTTTAGCAACAGTAAGGGCGCCTACATATTCGGGGTCTATTATTAAACATCTACAAATACAACGAGCGATTTTGAGATTATTGCCATTTTCAATTCGATCACTCCAAGATGCATTGCAAACACATTTGCAAAAACGGACTGGTTGAAGTCGTCCGATGCTAAAATCCTGGAAAGGTTACACCAAGACAATGTTTTTATTTAGGCGGATGAATTTGTGAGAATGGGTACAACAACATGTATTTTAGTCTGGTGCTCGGCCCAAGGAACCTTGCATGTGACCTTGCGCAAGAGTCCACACAAATATTTTGCTGGTTTCTAGGCAAGATTGACCTACTGAAATCTAATTCTGGATGATGCCACTTTGGCACCTTGAGCATTTTGCGATAGGGTAGGGGGTAATTAGAGGGGGTAAATTACCCAGGGGTAGTAACATTTGTCAAATGCTTCCATAAGGGTTAAAAGGTTGTGTAGTCCTGTTCATCTGGTCCTAGGGATTAACAAAGGTTAGAGTTTGCGATATCTAGGCCATTTAACGTTTAACACATCAGTCTAAAATGGTTCAAGGTCATCTGGGTAAAATTAGAGAAGCACAGATTCTTTTAACATGGCTCAAAATTCTTCATTCTGTTGATATTAATGTCAAATATGGTTGTTTGGAATTTGTGGTATAATAGGGGGAAATAATTGAGAAGGTCCACAGGGTCTATTGGAGGGTTAATTCAGTTTTTTAGTCTCTGTTCGATACCTTAGCAATGACTGACATGAGGTTAAATTGTTTATTTTTCTGTTTTAAATTCCATAAGAACATTTGAAACCAATTTGAAACAAAATCGGACGTTGAACTATTTAATCCCATGATGGACCTTGAAAAATTTTGGTAGGTAGTAGTTTAAACACAAAAGGTTGCATGTATAGCCAACTATACTTTTTAACCTTAGGAACAAGATAAACACTTATACATATTTCAAATTCCACATGAACCATTACAAATTTTGTCCCTGTTAAATTACCCCCCCTTCCCTATCTAACAATGCTCAATGATGCCAAAGTGGCATCATCAGATTTGGAATCAGCAGGTCAATGATGCCTAGAAAAAGAAACCATCCCAAACAACTTTGTGTGGACGCTTGCGCAAAGTATATGGGTCGAGCACCGGATTATTTTAATCGATACTTGGAAATCGTTGAGATTGTACTTAACATCGGTCTGTTGACCCCGAAACAAATGGTATTGTGCGCGCTGCTGTGAATCCTGTGAACAACATTTAAAACGAAAAACGACCCACGATCTTCAGCTCACAAGAGGGCGTTCGGTGATGCTATGAAGTCTCCTCCGGTTGACTTAGACTGTCCACCACTCTCGGCTCTGCTTCTGGGTTTACACCGCACTTCGTAAAAAGAAATGCTCAACCAAAACCGTTCAACCACCGCTTACCGTATGATCGGAGGTGTGTCAATACCATTAACGTATTGCACACGCGTATTTCAACCTTGGACATAGAGAATGTTTCTGTTTACTCTAAACAAATATTGAAATATATGGGCAAAAGAGACGCACCAGATGGAGGAGGAGATATCCAATATCAAACTTTACCCACTCAAGCCGCAGGCCTGAAACACCATTTCAAAAAAAAACAGCTCACCGGGCGTGCTGTCCAGCTAAGCAGGGTCCTGTCTCTCAAATCCATCGACTTCAGTACTTGTCAACAATGGAAAGTGGCAAGACCACAATCCAGGGCGGGGCACAATCGTGCTGTTAATGCAGAGATTAAACAGTCTACCCAAAACCCTCACCGTCAAGGCCCCATGTCCCAACCATTCACCTACGATGAGATCACCGAAGCAATTAAAGTTCTCAAGGAATTGGGAAAGCTCTGGCAAAATGACAACATCCATACAGAATTCTTGAAGAATAGGGCACCCGAAGCTGTGGCGGATGGCTCCAACTCCTCCTTTCTATTTGCATGGGAACGTCGGCTGTTCCCTCCGGGTGGAATACTTCAAAGGTCATTGCAAACCTGAAGCCCAAGAAACAAGCAAGTGAGCCCAAGAGTTATGGACCCATCTCGCTGCTGTCTCACATCTATAAGCTTCTTGAGTCGACTGAATTCTCGCAGATCAATTATACGTCGAGGCAATTTACCCCCTCACCCAAGCTGGAATTTTCGAAGAGGTACTCAACAACTGCACAGATAGCAGAACTAGTTAATGACATGTCGAACCGCCTTCCACAAGAAGCGAAGTTTTGTAGCATTCTTCATAGACCTAACTGTCTGCGTCCGATCAGTCTGGCACCGAGGTCTCTACCTCTCTACCTCAAGCTTCTCAAATCTTCCCTGATGCCAAGCTTTCAAGTTCTTATGCTTCTCATCCAAGACAGAATCTTTCGTCCTGAGACATCAATTGGGCAACGCAAGTAAGAACGGCAAACTCAACTTCGGAAGGTGTCCCACAAGGTTTCTGTCCTGGCACCCAGTCCGCTTCAACCCTCCTACGAACGTCTCAATATGCAAATTGAGTTGTTCGGCAGTACTACTGCACAGACGAAACGGCACTTGGAATAGCTGCTTATTGCTTGAGTCCTTAGAAACAGTGTTGCAGAAGACCTAATCACTGCAAGCCAATTCTTCCACCGATGGCACTTAAACTCAGCAAACGCCAAGACCGTCAGCTCGTTTTTTTTCCTTTCACACCTTGCAAATCGCATGGCTCAAAAGAGAACTAACCATCATCTAGATGGATACACAACTGTCACATGACCCAACACCAGAGAAATACCCTTGGCGTCACAATGGGACCGCAGCCTTACTTTCATTAAACACCAAGGCAATCGCTGCCAAGACGCAGTCTCCCTCGTGTCAACCTCCTCAGAAGGCTCGCAGAACTGGATGGGGTGCATCCTTGACACCTTACCTCATCAACTTTGCACAGAAGAATTGCAGGTAAGTTGTCATACTCCACCGCTGAATACGCTGCACCACCTCTATGGAGTCACAGCGTACCTTCACACAAGATTGATGTCCGTTTCTGAATGAATGCAATGAGACTTGTTTAGTGGTTGCCTTTTTGGCGACGCCTATAGAATATCTTCCAATTCGGTCTGGCATAGCTCCTGCAAACCTTAGGAGGAACCTTCAGACGATCGTCTGCGCCAAGAAATGTGATGAACCTGGTAGACAATCCCACCACCAACACCTTTGAGGATCTAGAATCCACGGAATCACTTTGCACATACCCATCCATGACACTACAGTCACAGTATCCCTATCGCCATCCGGAATAATGACAGATGGTTTGAGCGATGGTCATCCTCTACTTTTGAACCTAAAGCAGTATTGTGGGACGCCCATCTAGCAAGCCCAAATGCTGTGACCTTGATAGGAAAGCATTGGTCAACCTCAACATACGCAAACTGGCGTTGGTCTTACAAAGAACTTCCTTCACAGATCGGAGTAGAACCTCAATCCCCAAACTGCGATTGTGAGAGCCACAACCAATTAGCCACATCATAGATGACTGGAGGTCTCACAAG
>JAMKCH010079525.1:0-10489 GCA_023653785.1 Ophioderma brevispina
ATCGTGGACGCCATCTTGAATTTTATCAAAAAAACCCTTCAAGGGTGGACAAAGTCCACCCGGCAGATTCTGAAAGAATACACCTCAGATGATCCAATTCAATCATAAAACAACTACTAAAAATTTTTAGGTTTACCTGAAACCCAGTTTCTCTGACGGACTTAATTGATCCTAAGATGATGGTGCTGCCAAAACATGCTGTCAAAAGACTCTCTCTTGGTATTCTGAAATCCGTGAGTGGATGCGCTGTAACAAATCAAAAGTGATGATGAAAAGACAGAATTTAATTCATCGCGGATGTTTCATCCTATTTACACAAGTCGCCTCAAAGATATTACCATCCGGGTCGGGACAGTGGATGTTCCCCAGTCCTCGGCAAATTATTTTTTTCTTTTTGGAAACCTTGGTGTCGTGTTTGATCAGACAATGTACATGACTGAACATGTAAAGGTCATCATTAAGTCTGTTAACTTCTACCTTCGAAATATTTACCGGATCCGCTGCTTTATCACATTTGAGATTTGTCATCATCTCGTCCGTTCATGATTTTATCTGATTGATATGCAATTAACTTTTGTATGGGATGTCGGCCAGAGATCGGAGTAAACTTCAGATTTTGCAGAATATGAGCGGCCAGGCTGTGTTCAGATCTTGGATGAAGGAACCAGCCACATCACTCCTTAAAGAGCTCCATAGGCTACCAATTAGTGAGCGCGTCTTAAGCTTATGTTCTACTAAAAGGCATCCGGACAATTGCCATCCTTACTTGTCCGAATACCTCTCTTGTATATCCTGGCAGGCCAGGATTGCGATCGCAGATGACAATACGCTCCTCACTGTTTCCGCACAAAAAGGTCAGTGGGTGACAGGGCTTCAGCAATGCGGCCCCTATAGCCTATGGAACTCTGGCCCTATATCGGTTCGCCACTCCAAGTCCATTAATTGTACTTTTAAGAAAGCGGCGCCGGCATCCACCACTAAAAGTATTGGATGCTCATCCATATTGACACCATCTAAGATGGCCAAAAACACAAAATCTCATCTTTTATTCTCTAATTATGACACCTTTGGATTAAGTTGATTGACCATTGGAACAATTTGACCTTATTTGGCATTTGATCTAAAAAATTGAAAAAACTAGAATGACTAAAGCTACCTATTGGACGTTTCTTTGAGATATAACGGCAAACTAGTCCTGGAAAATGTTTGAGAACGAAGGTTATGGGAATGAGGTATCATTTTTGGCCAATTTACCAAAAATCTATTACAAAAAAGGAATGGCTTCCATTTATCCACTTAAATTATGACTCCTTTAAGGTGAATGGACATGTTCTAATCAATTATTTTAAGAAATGAATGATTTCGAACTGATTACCATTTTTGGACCAATTTTCAACCTTTTGGCCATTTGACTCCAAAATTGTAAATTGGAAGGCTTCCATTCTATCCCTTAAAAGGCAATATTGGCACATTTTGAAAGAGCGCCCCAAATTTTCAACATTGAATTTTTGCAGAGTTACGTTGGTAATTGTTCTAGGAAACTATACCTGCGAACGAGAATGCTAAAAAAAATGCGTATTTTCATCAAAATAAGCGATTTTGTAATTAGAATTGGGATTCGGGATTGGATTTAACGGCAGAGCTGGAAATGCCTACGTTTATGTCCGTCCATGATGAAATAGTGCCACCTCGAGAAAATAACCTCTAACCTGATTGACCTGAACTATTAAATAGAACAAGGATGAGAGTAGACACGTACATGGCGCTATTTCCCGGCATTCACATTGGAAGGCCGTTTCCAGCAGCCGTTGAATTATATAGGGGATCCCGATAATAATTAGTCTAGTACAAACTGCCTTCGTTTGTGACACATAGACATTTTCGAGCTTACCATTACAGCGTATTTTGTAGTTTACTTGCCAGTTACAATGCAACAGCGTAAAAATCTCCAAATTTTTTGAAAAAATTGGGGGCGCTCTCAAAAAATGTGCTAATATTGATTTTTAAGTAGACTCCTTTTAAGGTAATGGACAGTCCGATCGATATTGTAACGAAAGGAATGTATTTTATGATTTACCTATTTTTGGACAATTTTAACTTTTTGGCCATTTGACCCCAATTTATAAATTGGAATGACTTCACTTTTATCACTTTTTTATTTTTTTTATTTTTTTTACGTTTTTTATTATTTTTGAAGAAAGGAATGCATTTCAGACTGATTTACCTATTTTTGGACAAATTTTACCTTTTTTGGCCATTTTTACACTAAATTAAAAAATGTATAAGGCCAACACCCCATACGTTGTTGTACATCCCATGGTGGTTTGAATCCACTAGGTTGGACCATATGCACTGCAAAAATTTGTGGAGAGGCCTATTATACTAAGTTAGGGTGTCGTCGGTGCTTTTTTACTATACACACGTTCACAATTCTGTAACTAAACTCACAAATAGACGCTCAATATAACAGTGTGAGTAAAAAAAACCCTACATTCAGGAATAAAAAATAATTAAAATAGCCAAGAATTATTTTTGTTCAAATGTTGCTTTGGTTATAAAGGAGGGATTAACAGGCTTTCAGAAACCGTTTATTTGGTGTCATTTGGGACTTAGGAGGAAGCAGTTATGCCTATTTTGCTGAGAGACTTAAAATACGATTGGCCGATTTTGAGCAAAAAAGATGCATCGTTTACATAAGAGTAATATGGTCTTCAGCGGTGATGAGGGGTGTAAACACATTTAACACATTATTGTTAAACAATAGAAGGTGGGAGGGTAAATGAAGGATTAGCAAGTAATATTCCGGGAGCGTACAAAAGAAAATGTGAGTTAAAAAAAAATGTTCAATTTCCCAAATAAGAAAGTCAAGATAGGTGATGTAATACAAAAGTTTACTTTGGTTCGCAAGATTCATGGTTTTACCTATCATCGGAAACTTGGGGAGCCAAAGGTAGCCATAAGAAGGTTTGTAATTCCACTGAAAAAAAGATTAACACTATGAATTTTAAAGTTTTATTTCCAAATTTATTTGACAGAAAACATCAGCTTTAGTTGTCCCCTCGCAATTAAATGACGCTGAGTATACTGTACTTAGAGAATAAAAGATAGGATTTGTGGTTTTGCCTATCTAATATAGTGTCACTTTGGATGGGCAGTCCAATCTTGTGAGTAGTGGAGGCCGGCAGCGCTGGTATCCACTACGATAAAAATATGGGACTGCCCATCCAATACAACACGATATAGATCAGGGCACAACAAACCAAATCCTATCTTTTATTCTCATTCTATTTAGTTTTGGTGTTTTAATCACCCGTTAAAAAGTTTTATTCAATACAAAATATTAGTTTAAAAACAAAAACTATTCCCGCTGTAAAAAATGCACCAACCCGTATTACTACATGCGTGCACTGAGTACCTTATACGCGCGCGCGTAAACACTCGCGCGGCGACGCACTATCTAATATCGTGCTCAATAAGATAGGCCAACAACCAATGATATTGCGTGCTTCCGTACTAAACCTGCCCACTGAATAGGAATTGTTGAAAATTAAAGTAGAGATGTTAAAACAAAATTCTCTGAGCAGTTTCATTATGTTCATGAACTGAGACATTGATATGGAGTAATTTTCAATAACTGACTCCTTATGATTGAACAATCGTAATTTAATTTGTTGAAGATATTTTACTTATAATTAGTACCAACAATAGATCATTGTATTCAAACTGATAGATTAACCATCTGAAATTGCATGGGTGAATTGTCTTTGCTGACAAGTGTTATGGTATAAGTCGGTGTCAGTATCTCCGCTTGGATGGTAAAATCGGACAAACAGAATTTTTAGGTCTCTCTGCAAAATGGTCATAGTCTGAAACCAAAGGTCAGAAAGACACCAAACACAATATTATGAAGCCTGGTTATCCCTGCAAACAACCAAAGCAAACATTAGATAAATAATGTGTAAACCTTGGAAGAAAAATCTTTCAGAATGTAGGGGTTTTTATTGACTCACTGTATATATGTTTTTGAGTGTTCGATAAATTAATGTTTACAGTATACGTGCAATTTTACGCTAATTGTTGGGCGGAATTGCTTCCAGGATTTTCCTGTAAAATTTATAGTATTTTTACAGTGTATATTACACCATTTTTTGCATGAAAATGATAGATTATGGGTGTGTAGAATAAGAATCAGCCTGGTGCCAAACTGGGCATCTGGGGAGTTTTGAGAAATCCAAGATGGCGTCGCCATAAATTATAAGTATCTAGTCAACCCATCTTATCAAAACTATGGAGTTACCACGACAATAATATAGGATCCAATGAACAAAGTGTATGGTCACTTTGTAACATTAAGTTCATACTTTTCCCCAAATTCAAAACGGAAGCCAAATCAATAATTGTAAAATTGCCCTAAACAGGCAAATACCTGCGCTAAAAAAACTAGACATGGAGTACTTAGGTTATGTTGTTCGACAAATTAAATGGTATCTGATATTTAAATTGTACGGTGACCTCAATCAATGTGGAAGCCAAAAAACGGGAACATCTTCAAAAAATAACTTGACAAAATATTATTCTCCAGCTATCATTCTGCCTATGCGGGTCATCCCCCCACCCCCCACTCCAAGTTTCATGTCTTCTTCCGTTCCCTCCCAACTTATATTCTCATTTCAAGCTTTTTTATCACTCCTTATCCCTTATCCTTTTCTACATTTCTAACGCCTTTTAGTCTTCCCTCCCCTCTCTCCCTGTCCCTTCCCGCTCTTCCCCTCTCCTCTCCAGCCTCGCTCTCCACCCATCTCCTTCTTTCTTTCCAGTATCTCTCTCTATTTCACCACTCTATTTCTCTCTTCTTTCTTCACCCTCTCCCTTGCTCTCACTCAAATATAACTTGATAAACGAAAACAAACAATACAAAAACCAATAGGAGGAGCAAACCATTTCCTTGGGAGGCTTGCCTGTGTGTATAAAAAGTGGAATATGCATGAAGTATTAAACACCAAAACGGCCATGTTTTAGATGGACTGTTGGGAAGAAATTAAAATTATCTTGATAAACTTGGTTTACAGTTTTAAGTTCCAAACACCACAAACTTTTCTTTTTTGTTCTAAGAAAACAATAATCTGTTCAAGGATGCGTTTCTTAGTCAATGCTGACAACTTGCCACTATGATTATTACGTCATATGGGACAGCGCCAGGTATTGGAAAGATTACAATATTCATGGCAGATCAGGAAATACGATGCGTGAGATAATTAACTTAATAGCTGTTAAAAATGTTTAATTTACAAAACACCCCTTTTTGTCTAAGAAAACGATTATCTGTTCAAGGATGCGTCTTAGTTCAATGACAGAACACCACTTGTGGCCCAAATGTCACTTCTGATTCACGACACTTATGAACAGCGCAAGGCATTGAAAGATCAATGTTCATGGACGATCAGGAAACCCAGCGATGCGTGTATATCACTGCAGGTATCAGAAACGCAACGCCTGCCGCGATACGACACTCCCACTCAAATCAAGTCTGACAACATCACGGTTGACATGGATGAAGTACATCGAGGTACGTCAACTGCCGGTCTCTGCCGGGGTTTGTTTCAAGGAAATGGATAACTTGGAGTCCGTTGCTTTCTGACGTAATATTGTAACATGACGTACAAAAGCATCATCGTCCTTGGTGCCAGAGAACCGTATAGGAACCGAAGACCTGTCCGGTTGTGACTCATGCAGACCGCGCATGTTTCCTTCTGAAATACGGAAACACACCTCGCCGTTGGCTTGGTCACCTGTAAATTAATGGACGCCTCGAATGTATTCTACCTTGCTCAAAGTACCAAATCACATGGCATCTGATACAGCCAAGTGGTTCCATGTCAACCCATTTCAATGTTGTGTCAGTTTTGGGCAACTGCTTGTTCAATGACAAGAGTCTTTTAGAGTTAGAGTATTGAAGTCATCCTGTGTGCAATTTTGGCAGGATTTAAGATATGACCTGGCGAACAAATTATAAGTTCTTTTTGTGTTCAGTTATGTTATCCTGCAGCCAAGCCACTTGGCATGAGACACTCTCATGAAGTTTCTTAAATTACACCGATGCTGGGATTTCCAGAGGTATTCAGACCTGGTTATATAATAATAATAATAGCATTATAAAGCGCCATCTATCTAGGCCAAACCTATTCGCGAGGCGCGACAAGAGTTCAAAAACAAGTAAACAGAAGAAATAATAATCAACATGAACATGGCAACCTGAGGAGGAGCAAAAAACATACAAAGTAATGGATCTGGAACAAAAATACATTAGAGAGTCAAATAGCAATAATTGAAATGAAATAATTTAAACATCTTTAAATTCATTAACTGAAACACAACAGCGAATGGTTATAGGAAGTGAGTTCCACAATGTTGGTGCCCACGAAAGAAGAAAAAGCTCTATCATCAAATGAGGATAAAGTTCTGGGTACTTATAGTAACATCTTTCCCGAACGTAGGGTTTTTATTGACTCACCCTGTATATATGTTTTTTGAGTGTTTCGATTAAATTAATGCTTACAGTATACTGTAAACAAATTTTACGGTATTTTTGTTGGCAGAATTGCTTCCAGGATTTTCCTGTAAATTTATAGTATTTTTACAGTGTATATAACCAGTTTTTGCTGAAAATGAAGATTATAGGGGTGTGTAGAATAAAATCTGCCGGGTGTCCACCTGTTCATCCTTGGGCGTTTTGAGAAATCCAAGATGGCGTCCGCCATAAATTATAATATCTATTCAACCCTATATTATCAACTATGGAGTTACTATATACTATATAGGATCCCTGAACAAGTGTATGTCACTTGTAACATTAATAAGACTAAATTCAAAACGGGAAGCTCAAATCCATAATTTACATTATGCCTATAACGCAAATACCTGCGATAAAAAAATAGATCATGGAGTACTTAGGTTTATGTTGTTAGACACATAAATGTATTTCTGATACTTTTAAAATTGTAACGTGACGTCCATCAATATGGAAGCCAAAAACTGAACAGCTTCAAAAACTAACTTGACAAAAAATTCTTCTCCAGCTATCCTTCTGCCTCATCTGGTCCTCCCCCACCCCCCCACTCCAAGTTTCTTCTTCTTTCCGTTCCCTCTCCACCTCCAACTTCTCCTTCCTCCATTTTCAAGCGTCTTTATCACTCTTATCCTTATCATTTCTACATCTTCTCAACCGCCCTTTTCGTCTTCCCTCCCCCTCTTCTCCCTGTCCTCCTTCCGCTCTCTTCCCCTCTCTCTCTCCACTCCCATCGCTCTCCACCCATCTCCTTCTTTCTTTCCAGTATCTCTCTCTATCTCCTCTAAACACTCCTCTTTCTCTCCTTCTTCTCTCCACCCTCTCTCCTTGCTCTCACTCAAATATAACTTGATAAACGAAAACAAACAATACAAAAAAGGGGAGGCAAACATTCCTGGGACTGCTGCCTCGTTGTTGTATAAAAAGTGGAATATGCATGAAGTATCACCACAACGAGCATGTTTTTATATGACTGTTTGGGCAGAAATTAAAATTATTCTTGATAAACTTGTTTACAGTTTTAAGTTACAAACAACCACAACCTTTTCTTTTTTGTTTGTTCTAAGAAACCAAATAAATCTGTTCAAGGATGCGTTTCTTAGTCAATGACCTGAACACCTTGTCACTTATTATTATGACGCATATGTGGACAGCGCAAGGTATTGGAAAGATCAATATTCATGGCAGATCAGGAATACCGATGCGTGTATATAATTAACTTACTCGCTTGTTAAAAATGTTAAATTATACCAAACACCCCCCTTTTTGTTCTACGAAACTATTTCTTATCCATCCCATACAATTCAATCTCTCTCATCTATTCCCCTTCCATGTTCATATCTCTCGCCAATTCTGTTTTCAAGGATGCGTTTCTTAGTCAATGACAGACAACTTGTTGGCCCAAATTGTCACTTCTGATCACGACACTTATGGAACAGCGCAGAGGCCTTAGAAAGATCCATGTTCATAGGCAATCAGGAACAAGCGATGCGTGTATATCAATGCAGTTTATCAGTAACGCAACTCCTCCGCGATACGACGACACTTCCACTCAAATACAAGTCTGACACATCACGGGTGACATGGATGAGTACAATCATAGGCACTTCAAACTGCCGGGTCCCCTGCCGGGGTTTTGTCAGTAAATGAGAACTTTGAAGTGTCCGTTGCTTTCTGACGTAATATTGTAACATGACGTCAAAAGCATCATCGTAATTTGTTGACAAGATAAACGTATAGGCAACAGAAGAAATGTCCAGTGTGACTCATGCAGACCGCGCATGTTTCCGTTCTAGACAATACTGAAACCACCATCGCCGTGGCTTGGTTTCACACTGTAAATTAAATGGACGCCTGCGAATGGTCTTCTACCTTGCTCAATTACCAAATCCATGGCATCTGATACAGCAAGTGGTTCCATGTCAACCCATTTCACTGTTGTGTCAGTTTGCAACTGTTTGGTCAATTACAATAGCTTTTAGAGAGAGTATTGAAGTCATCCTGTGTGCAATTTTTTGGCAGGATTAATTTAAGATATTACCTGGCGAAAAATTATAATTTTCTTTTTTGTGTTCATTTATGTTATCCTGCAACCCGCCAATATGGCATGAGCCTCTCTGCATTTTCTTAATTACATTACATACACCGATGCACATTTTCCAGAGGTAGTTCTAGACCTTGTTATAATAAATATAATAATAGGCATTTATAAAGCGCCCTCTATCTAGGCAACCTATTCCGGGGCGCTGTACAAAGAGTTACAAAAACAAGTAACAGAAGAAATATAATGCAACATGAACATGTAACCTGAAGGAGGAGCAAAACATAACAAGTAATGGATCTTGAACAAATTACATTAGAGAGTCAAATACAATAAGAAAATGCAATAATTTAAAACACTTCTTAAAGTCAGAACTGAAACAAACGCGAATGGTTTAGAGGAAGTGAGTTCCACAATTTTGGTGCACACGAAGAAACAGCTCTAACATCCAAATTTGAGGATAAAGTTCTGGGTACTTATAGTAACATCAAAGGTGAGTCGGTCCTTTTGTTCTATAGTCTGCCTTAAATCCCTGCTTGATCATTCAGAAATCCCTGCTTTACCATTCAGAGTTGTACTTCCGTAAAACATTAAGTATGGTTTTAGGTAATTAAAATCGGAAGGTGTTCATGCTTTGTAGTTTATGTTATACACGAATTTGACCATTATTTAGCTAACTAGCAATGTCATGAGTGTTACACGGTGGATAGCATGTGTGTTCATTGCACGGTTAAAGCAATAGTAAGTGATATACGGAGGAATATGCCAAACAAATTCTGTTCTAATTCTGCTTTAGGGACTCGATGAGATTTTTTTCGGAAATACAAATTCGCACTTGACTGCATGGTTGTAGAACACCTAGCCCTACCTTCCAATGTTTACTCGACAAACACAGGAAAGAAAACCAAGAACTATTAAAATCTGCCTGTTGTCCTATCGATCCTATGCATGCTTGGATGGTCTTTCGTGCACGACATAAATTACTAATTTAATCATACTTTTTTATTACATAAAGACATACCAACTAATCAAGATTCAACGGCTTAAACATTCAGCTCCTTACGTCTGAACTGTTGGCGTAAGCACTAGTAGGGTAAAGTGGGGGTAATATGGATCCCTTTATAACTTTTAACTAGGGATGATAGGGGTGACACTTTAAAACATCCTATTTTTCTCTTGAGCCTCAGGCTGGAGGTTGTATCCATGGCAACATATGGTACTGACATTAACCATGTGTCAGTACATGTATCAAATTCCTACCTTATATCTAATTCAAAAACGACTGGATACTTTGTGTATGTGTGATCTGGGGTAATATGGACACCCTATATTCCCATGTAAAACTTTATGGGACGTGGCAATATGGACCATGTGAGGTCCATATTACCCCACCCCTTTTGCAAATAACGGGGAGGTCCATATTGCCGACGCATGGGGTAATTTGGACCCTTGCCCCAAAAAGTTTGAAAGCCTATATCTTTGATTTGGTTAGAGATGAATGAATACCTTTTGGTCTGTACCTATACCCATGAACCAAAGCTTTCAGATGATAATGAAAAGTCATTAAAGAATATAATAAAATTCTTGGAAATTACGATCTCGCTTAAGGGGTCCATATTGTGTCTAATGTTACGTGCAGATTCGGGCTACAATGGAAGATTGCAAATTCCTAACTTGTATATTTTAACCATCAGAAAATTACATCACATGCAGTAGCTAAGACCCTTTGTTATAGATACAAACATTTTGTTCGTAGCATCGACACTCACCATCATGCATCAGAAGCAACTTGAATGTTGATATAACCTTTTCTCGAAGATATCTATGACCCAGAGAACCTCCTCTATAATCTAATTTTAAAATATGCATGGTAAAGAATTATA
>JAMKCH010079530.1:0-94871 GCA_023653785.1 Ophioderma brevispina
ATTTCTCAAAACATTTACATGCAAACCATCAGGACCACATGCCTTGTTTGGGTGCAACTTGTTTAGCTTCTCTCTGACAATCTCTGGAGTCACTATGAAGTCATATAAATTTGTTAGGTGTTTACGTTCCGGAAGAGGTGTATTAAGGTGCACATTCTCTGGTTCAGACTTTAACACACTAGCGAAGAAGTCATTTAGGATTTCAGCTGTATCTTTGTCCTCAGTGAATTTACGACCCTGATTCTCAAGTACTTCAACGGTTGATGAAGATCTAGAGAAATGTCTGGCATAATTGTAGAATTTCTTAGGCTCAGTCTTAGAAGGGTGCTACAAAGTCTGGCAGTGTTGGCCTAGAGATAGATGGAGAGGTTTGCTTTGACAGGGCGAAGGTGGCAGACACATTTAACAACTTCTTTGCTACCGTAGCGGCAAGCCTTGTGAGCGGGCTTCCCACTGGCTCAGGTAGATACAGCTTGGACTTTGTATCAAATTTCTACAAGCAAATGAATGTTAAACAAAATACCTTTCACCTTTCCAGGGTTTCTGAAGAGGTTGTTTTGAAATCATTGGGGAAAATTAATACATATAAATCAACTGGTCTTGACAATTTACCAGCTAAATTCATCAAAGATGCTGCGCCAGTGATATGTAAGCCTCTTACCCATATTATCAATATTTCAATTATGTCTGGTGATATTCCCAGTGATTTGAAAAATGCTAGGGTGGTGCCACTATATAAAAAGAATAGCAAAACAGAGGCTGGCAATTATAGGCCTGTTTCCATTTTTTTCCATATTACCATTATGTATGTTAGGCTCATCCAAATGGACTACAGTGGAAATAAGTGTGCATTTATGTATTCTTTTCTGTGTTTTTATCCGTGGATGTATTCCTAAATAAAATGAAATGAAATGAAATAATCTGATTCACCAATTACGAATGACTTCATCTACCCTAGATTTGGACTTCAGAAATAATTCATGATGCACATTTAGACCAGTCTTCCTGGTTTTAACAGCAGCAGTCCGTTTTTTCCTCTTGGCTTGTCGCACCGATCTATAATTTGTCCATGGGGGCTTGAGACGCTGACCGGATTTAACCATCTTGAACTAGGGAACATATTTATCAACCAACTGGTTATACTCAGATTTCAACGTATCCCACTTATCATCAATCTTCTTATTTTTGAGGAGCAGCAGGTTCCAGTCAGTAGATTTCATTGTCTTTGAAAAGGCGTCGTAGTCCCCTTTCGAATACAGATAAACTTTGCGGTCAGCTACTGGTATCCGAGGAACCGGAATTTTAAGATCGACTCTCACACTGTTGTGGTCGCTTGCGGGGGGTCGCTTGCACCCAGTTTTTCACCAAAAAAAGTACAGCATGCATAATATCTGGATTTCCAGTAAGAACAAGTCTAATATATTAGCTCATCTTGTAGGTTCCTTCACAAGCTGGAAGAGTAGGTTTTCTTCAACACAATTGAGAAAAGTCTTTGAAAGGGATGATGGAGCTTCGTTAACTTTCCAATTGGTTGGCAAAGACAACCACTTTTAATTAAAGGTGCAACAAGAGATGTCACCGTAACAGGTGTCCCGAATAATGTGAAAATTCTGATTTTTGCACTAATGTAATTTAAGCTTTCTATCAAAAATGTCCTCATGTGAAATATTTCTTTGGTAAAAAATTTGTGAAATTTCTAATTATCTATAGGAGCAAATACTAAATTCAGCATATGAAAATCGCCTTTTGTTTTCACTTTCAAGGCATTTCTGTAACCAAAGACAAGGTAAGAAATCTATTGGGTCTTATCTATATGAAATCACTACATAGTGCCCCAAAATCTCTCGTTGCACCTTTAAATTCGTCGTAATTCGCCGGCCATTTTTTTTTCATTGATTTAGCACGTAAAAGTGAAATCTTGTCTGATTTTTTTTTTCCTGTAAGTTTTTCGTCAAGATAACGACGTCTAAATTTGGGATTTTTTGGATGTCACCGCCTGGGAAGTGGTGTTTTTTTTTCAAGAGCGCCACCATAATTTGCTCGGCAGCATTACCACGCGACGGTCAGCCAATCAGATCACTCGTTTGTCGCACTGTGTTTAAAAATTCGACGGAGGATTTTTTAGGAAGTAATCATTAAAATGGTAATAATATTCATGTTTTCTGTTTTTATTTGTGTATTTATATGTGTTTTTTTAACTATATATTGAGCGACAAGCGTATTTGTCAATCATGGTTTCTAAAAGGTAGGTACTGAGAAAGTTACAGAGATTAAAAGTTTTACGATGTAAATTGTAACTTCTTGTTTCGCGAGCAACCATGACCGTCAAACGCACGTAATGAATCAGCACTGCAGCGCATGACTGCTGGCTGCAAAATTCATGGCCCAACTTAGTCCATGACTCCAATGCATGCCATAAGTCCAATTATTATACATGAGTCCAAAGTCGGGATGAATTTAATATTCTTTCTGCACACCACATCCTGCACATGCAGTTATTCCTTGAGGCTGGCCAATATTAATCGTAGTTGGCTGGGTGGCACAAAATTCAACAACAAAAAATCTTTCATCCACTCATGATTCATGATCCAGCATGACTATACTCTGAGTAATAATTGTTTGTAACTTATTCGAACATTTGCTGCTGTGTGCGTAAAATGGTCTCACTGCTTTAACAGCGCGTAAACACAAGGATGAAATAACACGATAAGCCCGTGTACAGGTCGCACAACTGGTTCTGCCGTACGCTTATTCAAACATTATTACGGCACTATAGCTTGGTCAGTCGGATCCCTGATGATCATGACTATTCTCTTTTAACGTTTTCATGGATGCTGTTATCATAGACTATCTAGTCATGGACGAGTATGTGTGTAAGTAAAAAAAAGTCCCCCTTTCCCTAAGGCTAAGCCAGATACACAGTCAGCTCTGCTCCTAATTTTTACAGCTGCAAAGTATTCTAAATATCATTATTATTTGCAATAACATTATATTGTAGGCATTCTGAGAGTCTTCTGCATCATTGGATAACCATTTTTCCAGATTTGAAAATCACATTATGAAATTTTCAGGTGAAACTTACCCGTGGTGTCACCATTGGCCTAGTTAGGAACGTTCAGAAAATTTGAAATTTGACAATAATTACAAAATTATGTTCCTAGGCATGAAAAAAACATAATTGCAATTCAGGGGTAGAATTTAGTAGGCTGAGTGCGAGAATCAGTCTTGATTCCAGCAACAAATTTTGCGAGAGAATTCTAATTCGCTACTGTGGTGACTTTCTAAAGTTTACGAGAATCAACATTGGACTTCACGCAAATCAGTTACGAGAATACTTGCGAGAATCGATTCGCGGATTCTCGCCGAAATTCTACCCCTGAAAATTATGATGAGGGTTGATACTTGTTATAGAATAAAAATAGCGATGTTATGCCAAAAAGATATTTCATCAAACTGAAGAGAAAAACCGTATGTGAATCATGATGAAGTGAGCCCTCTTTTGAGGAATCCTGAGTGTCTAGCCTAATACAGGAACCTTTACGTCGTTTGTGACATGGTCGTCGGCACGACGTAAAGGCCAATAATGAATTGAAAGCCGTAAGCAATCAAGCACTGTACATTAAGTATGGAACTGTCGACGCAGTGCTGCGTCGGAAAGTCAATTACACTAGAAAAATACCCTAATGGCCGCAGGTATTTACTCATGCACCCATCCACTTGTACTTGTTATTTATTTATCTCCTACAATTCTGTTTCTTCGATGAAAATACATACTAAGTTCCTGTATTTTGGAGATAGTCTTTTCGGGATTCGTGCTACGAAGTTATGTACATGTAAGTCATACTAGAAATGAGGGTGATTCGTAAATGTGAAATGCAAAACATTGATACTGACTAGTATGAATGCCCGAAAATTTCGTATGAATCCGTTGTACTTAACATGGCCTGCCAAATTTGGCAGCATGGTAAATGTTGACATGAAGTTTTTGGGGAAAAAAATGTGAGCAAATCGGTTACAAATTGGTAAAACAATTATTCTATCTCCAAGACTCCAGAGATCTATGTCTGTCAAAGAAATTATTTTTTCTGTTTATTAGGAATATACATCATCAAAACATCTCAAACCTTATTGCCATTGAAACTCTCCACAGAACAGTTGTCACTTATTGCACCAAATTTATGTCCAAATTTTAAAAGATGATGCGATAAGTTACAATTTGACTAGGTCCGTCGGTGCAACAGAGAATTCGACAAATCATGCGGCACAGAAAATTGATATCAACATTTATTTTTTGTTTGAGTGAGTACTTGTTACACTTCAGTAACTCCAAAACCGGATTGCTGTCATTCCGTTACCAAAAATCCATAGACATTTTAACATTCAAAAGGTTGGGTAGCATGATTATGTTAGACCGTTTCAATTTCCTCAAAAGCGGGCTCACCTTCTCAGGATTCCCATAGGTTTCTATTCATTTGGATGAAACAATTTTTTGGCAATTTCATCACGATTTCTTAACCTAGACTAATATCACCCGTTCATATGAATTACAAATTACATTTCTTACCTATAAAGAACACTTTTGTAATTATTTGGTTAAATGTCAAAATTTTCTGAACGTCCCTAATTATGTTCGTATTCAATTCAAATCAAAGTAAGATTCCCTAAGTCTAAGAATAAAGGTACCATCACAAGAAGAATTAGTATTCTGCCCACCGACTACAATTCGGCAACGGTAACTGAATCCCCATGTAAAAAGTGCCGATTTTAAGTGGTGGCAAATACTAAATCATCCCGTCATTTTTTTCACTTATATCCCCTTTGTTAATTATTACAATGTAATTAAAGTGCGTCATTCCGTTACTAAAAAATCGGTAACGACGGCATGACAAATCATCGGACTCAGAGCTCGGATTACTTGGGTGCACACATCATGCATTAACTTTTCTTGTGGTGCAGTAAAGTTTCTGTACTACATGCCATTGTGCAATGAAATTTATAAATAATCGTTTGATTTTCCATTTATCAGCATGCATTTTTAACATAGTTAGAAAAACAAGTATTTAAAAAAAACTGTGGCGGGTCGCCAGGCATACTGTTACAAAAATAAGAACAACATTAAAAAGCATTTAAAGGAGTAGATGGTTTTTTAGTTTTAAGTGTGCACTTTATTACAGAAACAGGTATAAAAAGAAATCTCATAACTGAAATAAAGTATTTTGATACCTGATCATAAGATTGCTATTAGAACCAATCACCTTGTTTACAACCTTATCTCCCGTTGACCTTAAACCTTGGTGTGTGACATTGACCTCACATAGTTCTATAAACTTTAATTTAAATAGTTACACCCTCCTGGTCATTTCCCATAAATAAAATAGAAAAAACGCCCTAATTGGGCGGAAAATGTGTTAAAACTGAATCCCCCCAAGTTATAAGCTTTAATTAACATAGTTTACATATTCCTGTCATTCAAATAAAGAAATAGAAAAAAAAACTCCCAATTGGGGCGCAAAATGTGTTAAAAATGAATCCCCAAGTTATAAGCTTTAATTTACCGTAGGTTTAACAACCTTCCGTCATTTCAATAAAGAAATAAGAAACAACGCCCAATGGGCGCAAATGTGTAAAACTGAATTCCCAAGTTAAATAAGTTGTAATTTAACATAGGTTCACCTTCCTGTCATTTCAAATAAATAAAGTAGAAAAACCGCCAAATGGGCGCAAAATGTTAAAACTAACCCCAGTTATAGCTTTTAATGTAAATTAGGTTACACTTTCCTGTCCATTTCAAATAAAGAAAATAGAAAAAAAAAACCCAATTGGGGCAAACTGTGTTAAAACTGACATCCCCAAGTTAGATCTTTTAATTTAACATAGGTTACAACCCCTTCCTGTCATTAAATAAAGAAAATAAAAAAACCGCCCATTGGGCTCAAAATGTTAACTGAATCCCCAAGTTTATAATGCCTTTAATTTAACATAGGTAACGCCTTCCTATCCTTTCAAATAAAGAAAATAGAAAAACGCCCAATTGTGCGCAAAATGTGTGAAAACTTACTCCCCAATTATAAGCCTTTCAATTTAAACATAGGTTACACCTCCCGTCATTTCAAATAAAAAAATAGAAAACGCCCAATTGGTCGCAAAATGTGGTTAAAACTGATCCCAAGTTAATAAGACTTTAATTTAACATAGGTTACACCTTCCTATCATTTCAAATAAAGAAAATAGAAAAAACGCCCAATTGGGCGCAATGTGTTAAAACTGAATTCCAAGTTATAAGCTTTAATTTAACATAGTCTATTCCACCTTCCTGTCCTTTCAATAAAGAAAATAGAAAAAACACCCACTGGGCGCAAATGTGGTTAAAACTGAATCACAAAGTTAGCTTTAATTTAACATGGTTACAACACCTTCCTATCATGTTCAAAAAAAATAAAAAATAGAACAAACGCCATTGGGGCGGCAAAATGTGTTTAACCCCCAAGTTTCTAAGCTTAAATTAACATAGGTACACCTTCCTGTCATTTCAAATAAAGAAATAGGAAAAAACCAATTGGGCCGCAAAATGTGGTTAAAACTGATCCCAAGTTATAAGCTTTAATTACATAGGTTCACCTTCCTGTCATTTCAAATAAAGAAAATAGAAAAAAAAAAAACGCCCAATTGGGCGCAAAATGTGTTACAAAAAAACTGAATCCCCAAGTTATAACTTTAATTTAACATAGGTTACACCTTCCTGTCATTTCAAATAAAGAAGATAGAAAAAACGCCCAATTGGGCGCAAAATGTATTAAAACCGAATCCCCAGTTATAAGCTTTAATTTAACCTAGGTTACACTCCGGCTTTCAAATAAGAAATAGAAAAAACGACGCCATGGGCCTCAAAATGTGTTAAAACGGAATCCCCAATATAAGCTTTAATTAAATAGGTTACACCTTCCTGTCATTTCAAATAATAAAATAGAAAACCGCCAATTGGGCCAAATGTGTTAAAACTGAATCCCTCCCACGTTAAATATTTAATTTACACGGTTTACGCCTTCCTATCATTTCAAATAAAGAAAATAGAAAAAAACGCCCATTGGGCGCACATGTGTTACAACTGAATCCCCAAGTTATAAGCTTTAATTTAACATAGGTTTCACCGTCCTGTCATCAATAACGAAAATAGAAAAACGCCCAATCGGGCGCAAAATGTTTAAACCTGAATCCCCAACTTATAAACTATAATTTAACCTAAGGTTCCCTTCCTTCATTTCAAATAAAGAAAATGAAAAAACTCCCATTGGGCGCAAAATGGGTTGAAACTGAATCCCCAAGTTATATTACAGCTTAATTTAACATAGTTACACTCCTATCATTTCAAAATAAAAAGAAAATATAAAAAAACGCCAATTGGGCGCAAAATGTGTTAAAACTGAATCCTCAAATTTCTAAGCTTTAATTAATGTAGGTTACACCTTCCTGTCTTTTCAAATAAAGAAAATGTTTACCACCTAAAACTTCGTCTTAAATAATTATCACACAAATACCTTGTAAAAGCTTCAATCATTAACGTTTATTATAACTCTAGCTGGCCTGATCATTTTCTTACTTAGACTCTCCTATTTGTTACTCACCCTTTATCTATCCCTCAACGTTTTAACCAATCCCATCAAAAAGCAGTCTTCACAGAGACTAAAATCAAGAAATGCTTTTTTAAGGCCATTTCAAACATGCAATGGCTGTGTTATTCTTGTCTGAAACTGCATCGCATTACACACCCAGCACTAAAACCCAAATTAATAGTAGTCGTAGATCATTGTCATCAAGAAACATTTAATGAAATGTACCTCAGCAATAGAAATAACTCTCCTTCGCACTTTGGAGCAGTGTTTCTATAGTCCGGTCCGCTAAGGCTACCCGACAACAAACACATAAAAGACACTATCAGTGATTTGTAAAAATTTGAAATTTTCAGGAATAAGCTCAAAGTGAATGATAAGTCTGTAGAATTCTCATAATTACCTTTTCCAGCTTAGAATTGACAGAAAAGGAAGAAACAGGCAGTTTCAAGATAAAACGAAACTCCATTCAATTACGTGTTTTGTAGTAATTTCTTGCGGACAGTAATGACTCAATCTCCGATTCTGTCCTTATTAGGTTTGCTTCTGTCTGATCATTTGCAAGGTATGTAGGATACCTGTACTTGTACTACATGCAACAATCTGATTTGTGATGATTGTTTTTCGCTGTGTTGATTTAGCAATCACTGATAGTGTCTTTAAACTAATGGAACTGAAAAAGTTATAAAGCTGTATTTTAGGCTTCTGTATTATTAGTTACCACATAGAATTCACAACTTTAAATAAAAGTAAAACCAAACTGTGCCCTGGGAGCATTATAGGGGCCATGAATTCTATTTTTCTATCTTGTATCAATATAAGGCCTACTTGGAGTGTGTGAATATGCACTGGGATCATTTTGGCCAGTTTTCTTTGAAGGCATGCGTGTGAACGTGTGACCCAATCATGCCTCCAAAGTATAACAGTATCAATCAGGATCCACTTTGTAAGATCTTATAAGGTTTTCCTTCGGCATGGTTGCACATGATTGTGGCATGTGCATTTTGATTTTGGGTGCATGTAAGTTTCAGCATTGCAATGCACAACTGTTGCATACAGTTTTTATTTTTGTAATTCGAGAGGTCTGCGGAACTGGGTGAAAAGGGTTTTCTTACGGCATGTATCACAGAGGGTTCCTGTAGTTTGGCGTTATCTAGAAAACACAATTTTCAGTACAATTTTTTGGTTGGCCCAGTGCTCGATTAGAGGGTTTTACATGCACAAATTCATTCCTTTGACTCTGGTTCAATGAATAAATTTCCCTGTGCTTGTAAAATTTTGTATAATTTTTCAGCCATTTTGAGGAAAAATCAGTGGTTGTGCATGTAAATTTTATTTTTCTAAGTCGAGCCCTGGTTTGGCCACCGTTCAGCTGTTTTTACCCTATTTAAGAAACTCAGGAAATTCATAAAAGTATAAAAGCAAAATCTGGGCTATAAAGTATAAAATTTGAATTTGCCTGCTCAGTAGTTTTTTCAAGATATGAGGCTTTTTGAGGTGTGATTTTACAACTTTGTTTTGAGGAAAACAATCTTCCCACTTTTGTCCCATCAAATTTAACATTCGCCTGAAAAACATAATTGTTTTAAAACTGTCTGAAACAGGATAGTTTTGAAATTGGCTTGATATTTATCTGTCAAAAAATCAATCCTCTCACAAAAAGTATGTCAAAAATCGATCATTCATGTTTGTTTGCAATTGTTACTTTTGCTTGCCATATTGTGGTCCTCAAATATGTTAATGTTTGCTAGTAAGAAAAGTGGATTTTAGGTTACATTTACATTTCTTTGCCCAAATTTGACTCTTTAGAGTGTGTCTTGCCTCAAAAACTTCTCACCATTTAAAATATTTGAAACAGATAAAATATTATTGGTACTAGTTAAACTTACACATTTATGTAAAATCAGGAAGATTTGGACCCACTATCGTAAAACATGCCTAAGGGTCGTGTCAACCCTGGTGCTTTTGTTTTTACAGAATTCTGATTTGTGCACCACTTTTAAACATCAAAATTGTCTCTATAGTTACCAACAAAGGTTAGCCACTGCAGACAATCCTAGCTGTATTGTTTGCCGATTTAAAACAGCGATTTGACCATTAAAGTCACAAAAACCGCTTGGGTCTAAACGCGGGAATTTAAGCACCTTTCACGCCGTCAGGCGCAAGGCGCACCATCCCGTCGCGGGGTGAATTTTTGCTGCGTAATGAAGCGGCGCGTGTTTTAATGTACTTTTGCGAGAACGCATCTTGGAAAAGAAACAAAAAATATTTGAAAAATGGTAAACAAGCGCATAATTTAGACCAGACGAAATTTTAATTTCTTCTAATTTCCGGAGTTACAGACAAAATATGTTTGATTCATAGTGCATAAAGATGTATTTTCACACTTGCACAACATTACTTCATTTTGAAGTTCACAGATAAAGTTATTTGAGAAAGAGACAACTTGAAATGGCATGACAGTCACTTTTTTCAGAAAACACGGATTTTCAATGTTCAATTTTCGCAAAATTTGGCAAATTTCAGACAGAACCTCCAAAAATACCGAAGTAAAAGGTAAGGTTTAACTTCCTACGATAGCAATCGGTCTTCTCTAGAGGACGGTTTCTCAATTTTTCATTTGCGATTTCTAACTAAAGATATTTCTCCAATATATACTCAATTTTTGGAAAGAGAAAAGTAAAATCCACTTTTTTGACATTTTTCTTATATTTTGAAAAGAACTCTATTTTTAAAAATTGAAATGAAAAATCGTCCCTAGACAAATTTGGTCTTGTTTCTAAAACATAACATAGATCTGAAAATTCTAATTTGTTTGTATGCTGTCTGAAATTTGGGGCAAACTCGTTATTTTAGTATTTTCTCAAAAATACGGAAAGTTAAATTAATTGCTGCCTCATCGGGTTTTCGTCACTTTCTTCTAGAAATGTATATACTTTTACATATACAATAAATCAAATATTTGCAAAGTTACAACACAATAGAACTCGGAAGCTAAAGGTTCACACGGCCCTTAAGTTACACTTATTACCCAAACACACCACCACCGCAACGATGGTCAGAAATCAGAATCACTTTTAAAACCAAGGAAAAACAATATCCCATATGACCAATAATTTTTTTACTACTTTTCAAAAAATATCTGAGACACTATTTTTTGCCCAAAACATCCTGCAGAATTCAGCACCTTAAGCTTATGCTGTATTTTAAACCAGTCGGTAGCCTAAATAATGATAAAAACATAATGCACAAACTTGAAAATTGTACCACCATCTGTGTGGTGAGATTTGGCCTCCTGAATTTAAGCCTAGGCACTCAAGAATTTGTACATGTTTCTATGGGAGGACATTCGGTCATTCTGTTACCAATTGCTTGTCTGCTAATGGTTTCGTATTTTAATAACACAAGACTTTTTTCAAAATCATGTGTTTTATTAAAAGACTTAAGGATACATTGTTACATTAAATAATTTGCCTCATAAAATATTCTGCAAAAGGTGGTGAGGTGTAGTTCTTGCTGAGCTAACCTTTTGTCTTCATTCATCTTTTAAACATTTGGACATTATCGTTATCAGCTAAAGTAAGGTTATGCCGCTGTACATGGACTTGGTATCAACAATAAGCAAATGCCAAAATTTAAAGTCATCTGACATCGTCAATATTTTTCAAACTTAACTCAACAGGACTCTGTCGCATCTTACAATACCAAAGAAAAAGAACACACATTTTTCATCCAAACGGCGAAAAAAAGTACATAATTGGATGAATTTCAACGTAGAATTATGTACTCCCTAAAACTGTCAGAGTGAGTGGTTGCCAGTTACGGAGTTTGGCGGGTCAAAGGTCGACACGCGGTCGTTTGTTGGTCACAAAACAACGTGTGGATTGTGGATTCTTGTTCTGTAGTTGAGTCAAGATCCGTTGAGGTAAGTTTTGAAAAATCTTGACAGGTAAGTGGACTTTAATTGGCATTTGCTTTATTGTTGATACCCCACGTCCATGTACAGCGGCATAACCTTTAAGTGAGCTGATATACGATAATGTCCAAATGTTAAAAGATGAATGAAAGACAAAAAGGTTTATCTCAGCAGAACTAATGTGAGGTGTAAAACCATGTCCATTTACCATTCATTCCGTACCAGCCTCATGCATTTCCGAACAAAAAATATTTTTGAAACAAACTAAAAGTACACATGGAAGGTAGGTAACTGGCATAGTTTATTGTATTTGTTTCTCTAACCAAATTCAAATTGTGTGATTAATGGCATGGGAAATATAGGATATGCCCTGCGAAAAAATTGCAATGAATATGTTTACCCACAATGCATGTCTTAAGGTCCCCAGAATGACATACTAAAGTCCAAAAAATCCAAGTGGTGGAAACTACGGCCTAATTTGCATAAATCCAAAAAAAATGGCCGCCATTCCTATGTTTTTACATTATTTGTTATTCTAGCCTAGATCTATAAATACTTTGAAGCCCATAAAACAAATAGTTTTACATTAAACAATATATTTGATGCAAAGTTATATAGGAATACATAACCTGATTGCGAAGGATAACTATTTGCCCTAAAATCAAAATGGCCCGCCAGTTTTCAGAGTTTTTCAGATTTTGTTTGCTGTATTTCTTCTCCGCAGTACATAAATTGTTAAAATTAAATTTAATAAAGGTATTATACTTCACATTATTCCTTATTGTATGAAACCCAAAGACGTTCACTGCGGAAAGTACGAGGGGATATTTAAATTAGTAGCTAGTGACGTAGCACCGTGGGAAATTGTTTGGTGCTCATCAGAACCCATAGAGATTGCGTGTAAAAAAAATACGATAGAAATGTTCAGTGTTCTCAAAAGGTTCTATAGGTTCAGACCCAGTTGAGGTATGTTTACACCTTCTCTATGGGGCGACTGTAATATCTCACGCAGTACCAATTTTTAGATAAGTAATCTTTCATCAGGGTGCCTTTGTGGACACGGACTACACCGTGGGTAAAATTTGTCCCGCACCCGCCGTAAAACCCAAAAATTGTGGCTGTCATTCCTACAAGTTTTATATAATTCAACCCTCGTGGTCACCTAGGCACTTATTTCGTGAAAAGTATTAGCATTGAATGACTGTGGATGTGGCAGTGGATGGTGAAATTAAAATTCGAAACGGTGAATCGGGTCACACCTCCAACTGCTGCTTGATATTTAAGGCTTGTGAAACCTACTTTTCTAGTCAAGTACTCATTTGGCATTTATATATCCTGAACTGTTAACAGTCCACATCGAAAATCCGATCCAGCCGCTGCTCAAAAAGATTCTACATAGATTCCCCAGATCTGGCTACTGCCCTACTCTTGGTTGATCAGTGACATCAAAGATCACAATCTCAGCCTCTACAAAAAGAGATCGAACTCCAGGAAAGCCAACTGGCCCAAGTGGCATCAAACAACCATTATCGAACGTCATCCAAGCTGCCAGACCAACTTCCGTCAGTCTCTAACCAGCACAACGCTATTCTGCTTCTGCTCTATGCTTGCTTCGTCAAGCAGGCTAAACCTTCCATTTTAAGATGCAGAATCCCTAACACCCACTGTTGAGACAAGAAATGTGACGAGTTGTATAAATTGACGTGCAATACCGACTGCAATACTGAGAGGCATAGAAAAAAAGGGGCAACTAGTCTACTGGATTTTGCTTTGCCAAAAGAGACATACCCCTGTATTGGAGGGGTGAGATATCAATATCACGTTACCCACCTTAAAAGCTTCTAGGGTTGCCAGTCTGAACCCCTCTGGGTCATTGCCTCCACTTATAACAGAATTCCCTAGAGTAAATTCAACCACAATGATTGACTTTACAGACCTAAAATGTTTTCTTAAATGTAATGGTTCCATACCAGCTGGGCACGATGTAGCTTTGTCTATAATGCAGTGTTTCCTAAGGGAAGTAAAGGTCTCAAGAATGGAAATGCTTCCAGGCAATAACAACATCCATACAGAATTGGAAGAATATGGCACCTGAACCTGTGCGATTGGCTCCAGTTTCTTGGGATCATCATCAATTCCCTCTAGATGGATACTAAAATCAAAGGTCATTGAGCTCCTGAAGCCCAAGAAACCAGAACCCACCAAGAGTTTAGAAACCCATCTCGCTGACGCTGCTATCTCAACATGTAATAAGCTACCCCTCACCCAAATGGGCTTTCGCAGAGGTAAATCAAACACTGATCAGATAGCAGGACCGAGTGTCAATGAATATCGAACGCCGTCCAGAAAAGCATAAATTTGGGGGCAGCCCTTTATAGAGCTAACTGCTGCCTATGAACAGTCTGGCATCGTGGTCTCTATCTTAAGCTAAACAAAATCTTTCCCTGATGTCAAGCTTGTCAAGTTCATTAATTGGCTCCTCCTGGATTAAATGGGCAATGCAGTAGAAAGCCCAAACTTCGGAATGGGTGTTCCCACAAGGGTCGTCCCTGGCACACCAGTCTCTTCAATAGTTATGTCTCAGAATGCCGAAGGTAGTTTCTTTGCAGTACTCCTACGCAGACAATATGGTACCTGGAATAGCTACTGATTTCCCTTTGAGGGCCTTAGAAGCAGTGTTGCAGAAAGACCATATCACTCATCACTGTAAGTCAATTATTCCACCGATGGCACTAAGAACTCTGCAAACCCAAGACTGTCCGGCCTTCTGTTTTCCACTTTGGCGAACCACTGCGCTAACCGGAGAAATTAAAACATCCTCTTTATATGTGAAACACTGTCACACGATCCGAAACCAAGTACTCCTTGGCGTCATAATGGACCGCATCCTTTGAAACTTCACACGCATCAACTGTTGCTCTGTTGGCATACTCAACTGCTGAATACAATTGCACAAGTATGGGTCACAGTGGTACATTCACACAAGAATTGATGTCATTACTGTAATGATGTATGAGAACTTATTAGCGTTGCCTTCTTGGAAACGCCTGTAGAATATCTTCCATTCTATCTTTGCGTAACCCCTGCAAACCTTCGGAGGAACCTTCAGACGCTCAAGATGATCTCTCAGTCGTAAACCTGGAATTTCTATGAAAGCTTGGTGTATCGCCGAGAATCCTGAGTTAATTCGATTGAAAAACGTTGGTTTCTTCTCTTTGGCGTGAATACTGCTTTTTTTGGGGTTTAGTTATTAAAAACCTATATGTTTCCAATGGAAACTAGGTTATCATCGAAGATAAATCAGGTTTTTCAATCGAAATTCCAAGTCTTCATTTGAAAAACATGTTGTTATCGATTGATAATTTTTTTAAACCTATACCAAGTTTTCAGTGAGAATCAAACCCTGAATTCTCTATAAAATAAAAATAGTTTTTTCCAATTTCTTAAACATATTTGCATGACATTTGCTTGATAGTTGATGTGGGAGAATAACTTTGATTTGGGTATTGACTGAACCCAAATGGGCCCAGGAATACATTTTCATTTCTCATAGTATAGTCCATGTTATTAGTGACAAATTTTATCATGACGGGAATAAGTATATTCAACTATATAGATCAGCAGTTTGCATGTCCGATGATAATGTGGTGTGTGTTGGGAGGGGGTTTGTTTGTGGGGTGTGTGTGTGTGTGTGGGAGGGGGATGGGTAGGTGTGTGTGGGGGTGTGGGGTGTAAGACGGAGGTGGGGAATGCTGTAGGAATTAAATAACCAGTGATAGTGAAAGCAAATCTAATGTGTTTTAGGTCAAGTGCAATAATAGATGTGATTCAAAGTTTAACATTTGCTCCAAATTGTAGAATTGGTAGCCATTTTAGATTTATGCAAATTAGGTGTAATGCTTCCAAGCATGTATGGTGCCTCTTTAAGACAACCTAAAATATACATAAAGTCATACAACTGTAATAAATTTAGGCATTTAGGGGCCCAAAATAATAACACATAGTAACACAATCAGTGTAAAAGTCTTAGAGTTGATAGGCGGCCATTTTGGATTTATGCAAATTAAGTACACTTCTGTCAAGCATGAATAAAGACATACAATAACAAGTGTAGGCATTTTAGGTGCCAAAATATTATTTTAGATAAGTAAATACAACAAAATCCTTGTAAAAATCTTAGGATTGGCGGCCATTTTGGATTTATGCAAATTAGTCATATTTCCACCACTTGGATTTTTCTGGACTTTTAGTATGGCATTCTGGGGACTATATAGAAATGCATTGTGGTGAAAGAAATTCTATTGCAATTTTTTCCAGCTTCACCCAGAATTTAAGATATTTTTCTCAGCCTATAAACACATCTGAAAGTTGCAAAAGTGAGTCCAAACGTCATTCTGTTACCATGGAATCACCATTTTTAGGCTGAGCAAGGTAAAATTTAAGTGAGTCCTGATTGACCTAGGCTTGCCCCGGATGCAATTAGAATTGAAAAAAAGTTGACATAGCTTTTTGACTGACGTAAACAGATGCAAGTATTATACAGAACAATTCAGTCATTGCCCATCTATTGTAACGAGTGGCAACTATGGTATTTGGATAGTGCTCGATTTACAAAATAAATGTTACATGCACGTGTACATATTACCAATAAAATTTAACTTAGTTGTCCTGCTATGTCATTCATACAATATCATCAAAATATCAACTAGAACACATTCTATTTGGTGTTCCAGGAGCTAAAATTGACTAACTTTGGTTTTGCCCTACATGCACAGTGTGCATGTAGGTTTTCAGAGCTACATGCACAGAAGAAAATCCACATGCATCTGCACGTGTGCACCCAAGTAAATCGAGCACTGTATTTGGATCTGTTCTTATTCTTGATCACTTGTACAATTGTACAAAGAGGTTCACTTAATCATTTTGTTGCTATACATGTACTGGTCACGTTACTCTGAATTGAAAATGGAAGGGATATCTCATGTCTGCAAAACCTGTCAGAAAGCATTTTAGTAAAGATAGTCTACAATACAAACAAAAGAGAAGAAATTTAAGTATACTGAATGTGGAAAAAATGTTTCTTGTAACTTCAATTTAGCTCATCACAAGCGTATCACCTTCAAATTTTAATCAATCCCCAAGGGATATCCATTAAACAACGCACCTCGCAAGTACAGATCAAATCTGTGTTAATGGGATAACCCACTAACACAGAGGAAGGTGTATTGAAAACTACTGTACACATCTCTCCATTAGTAGTGTAGACACCAAATGTCAATTGTTTACATGCCTCAGTCTTATGAGTCCAACTTACCTAGGATCACATACATGATACCATAATCCAAATGCATCCTTAGAACATTTTTTTTAAATGCTCAATATCATGAAAATCAAGAGAAATTGGAAATTGTGCGCACAGTTTCAGAATTTTCTGTGTTATTATTGACATAAGAACAAATGAAGATGTCAAGGAGCATTTTCTCACCCCAATCAATATTGCCATTGGGATACTATATTGAATGGGATGGGAGCAATCATGTTGTTTATGTTTTGGTGTGCAAGAGTGCACACACAATTAAACTTATTGCATAAGAGATAGCAAAGCTGTGTTTGTAAACAGAAAAAACATAAACACAATTCAGTTAGTGTCTTTGTGAGTCTGTGGATAGACAGACTCACATTTGATGGGATGGGAGTACCTCGCAAGAAAGCTGAAAGGTTGTGGACACTGTTACAAACTATTATGTCTGGAATAAAATGCTAAAATCTGAGACGCGTCTTTAAAATGCTGTGCACTTGACCTACAGTGCAGTGAGTGGGATTAAAATTACTTGGACAGGAGATATGCACACCTAAGCGCAACAAAGTTCACAGCGAATTTGGTGCCTACTTTGATGAATTATGAATCGCAAAATGAGGTGCAATGTTCCTCCTGGCTCACACAGATTTGTTACATGTATTTCATAGTTAATGTCAGATAATTATTTGAGTAAAAATGATACAAATTTAGTAGTAGCATTTATCATATCATTTCTCGATTTTCATTGGATAATCGCCTCACTTACTGACTAGATATAGCCCAATCACCCCTCCGACGAGCCTCAACATATCTGTCCAGGTTTATGAACTGCTCAATAGCAGGATGACGCATAAAAGCGAGATCAATGAACACCAAAAATCCGAAAATTTGTGTCATTTTTGACAGTAATTCCCTGCCCTAATTTGGCGATTTTTAGTCAATGTTGAACCGAGTTGGAACAAGAGTTCAGCATAATCGCGCTCACATAACCTAAAGACTTTAAAATAGATCATAATTTTGTTTGAATCAGAAAAATCTGATGATTTTAAGGCGTTTTAGTTTCAAAGATTCTTGTCGCTGAAAAGACATCACCCTTGCACTCATTTAAAACAATAGGCCTACCTTGTAAAGTATTGTTTTGTGGAATCACCCTATAATTTTCTTTCGGCCCTATGTTTGTGCTTATTTTTTGGTTCGGCTTGGGTATGATAAATCGTTATTAGGTAGTTTTTTGAGGCGACACGGATTATATCTAGTCTCGGATTTTGTATCTGGGCTCGGGCTGCGCCCGCGCCCTATACGACTCCTCGACTAGATATAATCTGTATCGCCCTAAAACTCGCCTAATAACTATAGTGCCAAGCAAACTCTGTATTTTATTTTTAGTTTAATTTTTTTTTATGTCCCCGTCACACAATTTTACTAGGCCAAAGTGCGTCCACCTCTGGAAAAGTGCGTCTTTGACGCAAAACTCGCACTAGTGTGAACCTTCTCTCCAAATATCCAAGAATTTTTCCCCCTCTATTCTATCCAGAGGAGAGTATGAAGATGGAGATATCCGAGTGCCTGGAGCAGCCCTGGACAGCCTCCAGTCTATCTGGGAAGAGATCGGCATCTGCCAGGAAAACAGGTGAGAGGCATAATTTAGTCTTGCTTCACAGGCGCAACCGCTAGAGAGATGGTGTCCTGAGGAGAGGAGCTGCGTCAGAAACTACTGGTCAGCGTGGAGACAAGCGGAGAGGAGATTTATACTCTGAGCCAGGAATTGGCTGTGTCACCATATGAGGTATGGTGTCTGAGTCTTTAGTGTCTGATGATGTCCAGACTCGAGTCCTTTAGCACTGTCAGTGTAACTTTATGTCCTCTTGTCAAGAATTGTTGTGGAAAATCATTAATGTCAGACCAGGCAGAAAACAATCCATTTTCGGCCATCGTCCTGAGGTGGCAGTTGTCAGCAATGGGTCTCTCAAGGGGAAGACGTCCAACCGGCAGAATAGCGGCACCGTCAACCCCTTCAGATCACTAGACGCCCGTCCAACCAGCAATAATCGGCAATAAAAAAATCAATGATTGCCGATAATTGCCAGTCGGACAGGTTAGGGTTAAAAATAAATATGGGGGGTTATTGAACAAGAATAAATCAACTGGGTTCGCGGTCGTGATCATTGACATAAATTTTATAAAGGAAAGAGGTATCTCAGGAGGTCATGCTGGCTGATTACGGTCAATCATAAAAAGTGTTCAAGGTGTTTTAAGAACACAAAAAAATTTCACGCTTTGGGTAGTACTGCCTGATAAAATTTTTAGGGGTCCAGTGGAAGCTAATAGACTCCTTAACCTTGCCTTTTATTTTGAAAACAACAAGGGTTGGCAAACCAGAAACGAGAGATCCAAATCTTTTTGCTTGAAGAGAGGATACATTTCTGTTCTCAAATTGTCTCATGTTTTCATTTGATTTTTTTTTATTTGCACAGGCAGAGGAAGGCTTGACCATCCTACAATTAGATAAAACTCTTTCAGGTCAACAGTAGAAACACTAACCAAGGAAAAGGAGAAGCGTATGGGTGAACTCAAGAACCAAGGATTTTCGAGTCAGCATCTATGTGGACCGTGCTGTGTAACCACATCATTCTAATCCCAACAGGTGACGGTACTAGTCAGAGCAGCTAGAACACTGCAGGAACCAGGAGTAACTCACGCAGAAAGGTAATGACCAATTTGCCTTTTTTTTGGTCTTGATTTTTATACTTTAGCTTGTTTTATGCCATGTTATGAATTTGTGACATGTGTGGTTTTCTTGAGGTACCTCGTTTGCTGAGGTACTTTTTTTCTATTATTGTTAGGGTAAAATTTGGGGAGTCGCATGAAAATATGGGAGTTTCCCTTACCTGACCCATCTGAGCTCTATTTTCTTTCTGACACCCACTTAGGAATTCGGAAACTTTAACAAAATAAATCTGTGCTTTATTCTGTTTGAAGGGTTTCCAAATTCTTAAGTGTCATCTTACTCAGTTTCAACTCTGACCATGCACTACAATCACTGAAATCAACCTGTTCCATGTCTGTGTGAATGATGAGTGTGTTAAAGACTTCACCCATATTTTAGTTTAAAAAGATGGACTTTACATTAGTTTTTTGTGCTTAGTTTTGTGATATAAAATACAAAGAGCCTTCTTTTTTGATAACAGGAGAGTCGTCATTAACGTTCACAATCCAAAGAAAGAGTCCTGACATTAACTGAATGACTTTGAGCAAGGTCCAACACGTCGTTTGAGAGAGACATTGTGTGTGAGGAGAAGACTCGTTCTTATTGTCCAAGAAAACATGGAGCACTCATAGTTCTCCGACCGAGGGGTGTTCGATTTTTTATCCCCCGCTGAAAGCAGTAGGTGGAGTTTGCGAGAGCGTGCATTCTGTATGTATTTTTGTTCCAGTTTGGTTAGGTTTTCGTTAAACCAGACTTGGGGTTTAGATGCACTTAGGGTTTTCTTCATATGGGAATATTGGCAAAGGTCATGGACCAAGGTCAAGGCCATCAAGGTCATGTTCCACTATTGCCACTTGCCAGGGGGATCACACAAGTTTACTTGCTTATTTATACTCTTTACATCTCTCCTTGAACTTTGGCTATACTTACGTTATCTAATCAGAGATCTTTTTCAGTGTGTGATGAGTCATTGTAAAATTCTAAATGCAACTTGCTTTAAGACTATTTCATGTTCTTATTCTCAGCCAACCACTTGCCTTAGAGCAATATTAGCACAGTTGTGAAGAGCCGCCCCCAATTTTCAAAATTTAATATTTTTGCACAGTTACGTTGGTAATGGCTAGGAAACTATACCTGCTAACGACAATGCTAAAAATTCGTATTTATCACAAAATAAGTCGATTGTTGTAATTAGAATTGGACCCAGATTGGACTAACGTCATAGCTGGAATGCTACGTTTATGTCCGTCCATGATGAAATAGTGCCACCTCGTTAAATAACCTCTAACTTGGCTTGCCTGAATTATTAAAACGATATGATAGCGTAGACACGTACATGTGCGCTATTTTCCCGGCTATTTCACATTGAAGGCACTTTCCCAGCAGTCGTTGTATTCTTATCGGGGATCCCCGATAATAATTAGTCTAGTTACAAAATCCTTTCGTTTTTTTGACACAGACATTTTCGAGCTTAACCATTCACAGGGAAGTTTAAACTAGCCAGTTCCAATGCAATGGTGTAAAAATCTCCAATTTTTGAACATTGGGGCGCTCTTCAAAAGAATGTGCTAATATTGCTTTAAAATGATTGTTCTTTCTCAGACCGCTGTGGTTATTTAAGCTTTGTCTTCAATGTTTTATAGGATGTGCTGTTTCACTCTGTGATGGGGCCCCTTGATATTGTGAGGTTATTTGGATAACTATTGTTTATAAATATTTCATTGTTGTCTTTACAATACTATTAATTTAGCCCCTTTTGTCATGCAATATGGAAAAGTATCACTTGTTTCAGGTTGTATCATAAGAAGCCACATGCTGAATGCGGTATTTCTCAAACCATTGATATTTTCCAAATTGCAAAAGAACAAATGAAGGAAACACAATTTGACAGACATGAATGTAATCCAAAATAATAGTAAAAATACATTTCCTCCTTTTCAGTGGTTTAAAACCCATGATACCCTCCGAGCCAAGCTATGATGCCAATCTTGTGCCGAAGAGAAATTTTGCGCATCATTCTCTACATTGTCTTCACATTGACTCTGTCTTAGCAATATTGTTAAGTCCACCTATGCAAATTATTGCTTGGTTGTCAACCAATGAAACCACACTATTCATGTCTACTGAATGATAAAAAATTGTATTGTTTATGTTTTTCTGATAGCGTGAGAGCAAACAAAGCAATCAGAAAAATGCGGACATTACGAGACAGAATCGCCAGCCTGTGGAATAGACTGATTGGGCCACAGTAAGAGAGACAAGAATTTCTGGAGAAAACAACGGGATGTAGGCCGACAGTTCTCAAAATGGTAACTAATATAAAGAAGAAATGCTATCTTACTTTGTTCATCCCCTAAAAGGCAAAATTATCGGCTGTTGTTTATCTGGTGCGTGAAAGTAATCCTCTTGCCACAAGCGTGCGAGGCGTGAACATCACCAATGGCTCGAAAAGTGGGGAATTTGGGAAGCTACTTCCAAGGAAAGTTGGCCATTTGGAGTGAAACTTGGCCATTTGGAGGGAACTTGATAGTTCAAGTTCATTTATTTAGCATAAGCATATCATATATAACCAAAAGTATGTAACTGTACAATAATAAGAAAAAGAAAGTTACAATTGAAACTGATTTTTTTAAGATGAAATAGATGAGCGATATTATATGCTAGGACCATAATGGACAACCCCGTGGGGCGTATAGTTATTGCTGGCCCTATGAAAATGACAAGTAATATAATTACACTAAATAGTACAAAATAACACCAGGTTTGTATATAAAAAAAGTAAGATAATTATATATGTGTGTGGTGGTGTGTGTAACCAAAGTAATACTAATAATAATAAAAAAGCAGGAATACAGGATACTGGGAACAAGGAGACGGACCGACTGGGACACCATGTCTGTGCTGTGGTATGTTTAACACTGTAGTAATACTGGGGGTATAGAGATAAAATGAGGTAGAGAAAAAAGAATGGGGGAGTAATCAAAGAGGGGAAAAAAAGAATGGGGGAGTAATCATTGTTAAATGTACTGGTTGATAACATGATAATAAGATATTTTTGGAAATTGGTGAGAAATGCAACTAGCTTCCCGGTCAATTTACTTTTTGTCAAGCCCTGATCACCCCTGGCATCTGCTGGTGCGTTGCTTTCATCTTGCGCCTGCACTCTTCTATATCAATTTGCAGCGAGTCTTGCCTATTTGGTGATAACAAAGGTATAGCCCAGTTAACAGCAATTGTTTGTAAACATGTTAGGTAGTGCCTGGTATCTTTGAAATAGGTCGGCCTGACTGTTACACACTGGGCAATTGTATCTGTTAGAGTTTTAATACTATTTGCACATAACATTCTCAGGAATGATTCGCAGGCAACAAAAGAGTGACATAGGATGTTAACAAGTCTATAGTATTAGACACACTCATTGTTCACCTAGCTTAACGTAAAAGGCCTCGGGAAACGATATTATTGTTTGCCATTTGATCTGTGCTTTGGTTCTTGGGTGGTCAAGGAAAAGAATCAATAAGTTCCTGCATTTCAAACAACAGCCTCTTTGAAGGTGGAAGTGATCCTATGAACTATTCAATCTACCTGCTTTTTGCACCTGGGCTAACGTTCTATATGTTCAGGTGAAGCATTGTTTGACCATCAAAGAGGCTGGCTATCCAATAACACATACACTTTCTATTGATCTTTGCCATTTGTTGGCTGACTTCTTTACTTTCTAGTACAATACACAACTTTCTATTGATTTCTCTGTCATCTGTGCTATGCTTTCAATTACTTTTCAAGTCCATTACCAAGTTCTCTGTGATAAAAGGGGTATTTGTGAAACCCAAGTGCAGGGGTATTTGTGTGTAATACAAGTAACTCATAAGCTTCAATACTGTAATAGTTATATATCGGACTGAACAATGTTTACCCTGGCCCTATTTGTTGTGAGAGTGATACGTTGTGATTGTCCAGAATTGCCACAGTGTCACTTCATATCAGAGAAGTGTCTAGAATGAGCAAACAACGCTAAGATAAAAATGTAATGTAGGAAGTTGATAGTCCCTCAACAGGTGAAGAGGCATCAGTGTTTATCCACATACCCACAGTGGGCAAATCAATTCATGTTGTCACTTCTGGTGAACGACACAGTGATTTACTGAATATCAGAGACATAATTTTAGCATTTGGTCCCTTGCTTTGAACCCAGAAGTCGCCTCCCTTGTGATGGGCTGACCAAACGGGTGACTGTGGACCTAACACCATGCAGTGGCTGGATATTTAGAGTGATCATCCTGGCCATGTGCATGGTAGGCACTGCACTCTAGTGTTCATGTAGTATGAAATTGGACATAAGAGAAGAGAGAGGTCACAGAGTAGAAAGTTGAGTGTGGCCCATTTGACCTCCAGCCTTTGGTGCTGGAGGTCGCCAGTTCTACCCTTACTGGGGGTAAGTCTGTGTTACAGACCTTGTTATTGTATTACTCTATGGTGAAGATAAACTCCGGATATATCAACTAAAGGGACAACCAACTGTAACAAGGTCTTGAACTTCAGTCGAAAATTTTCCTCCGAAATAGCCCGGATGTCATAGACTCATGTAACTAAGTTTTTCCCTGTGTCGAGGGAAAAATATCCCCTCCCTCTGCCCCAGATTAGGAATGGCTATTTTCCCGCTATTTTGCACGAGCCAATCATATTTGACAATTAATGCGGTCATCATTGGTGTTATTGTCACCGATCGTGTGCACCTCTTGACACCCGAAAGCCCACCCCAACAGTGCTAGACACTCCGTGGACCACCTGTGGGATACGCGCACACGCCGCAGGCTACAGTAGACACCCACACGTTTGGGAGATCCCCATCCCGTTCATTCATTACATGGTGATTCCGCAGCTTTAATTCATCATATCGACTGAAACAACAGTGGACTGAAACCGGCCTTTTCTGTCAGAAATTTTTTAAATATACAGGACCGTTACAATGAGCTATGTTCCCTTTTTGGAGATTTATCTTTGCTGTCAAATGACCGCATTTTCCGGATGTTTATCCTGAAAATTCAATGGACAACCTCCAATTTAAACAATTTCCGTTACAAAACGGTTACAGTTACCTCTTAAAAGATTATCGACGTTCATTGTATTGAGTGTTTTTAAAATTCAATACAGCATCTGGAGGATATTAAAACTTCAGTACGGAACAGGAAAATGACATACCATATTTAATAGATTCTTGGAGCTGTGTTTAAAAAATGTGCTTGCGAATAATGCCCCTATTTTTCATATACCTCCGTTTTTGTACTGTAAATTCATTGGGATGTGCTTAACGGAATTTTTTTAAAGTGTCGGGATAACTTTCTAAATGTAAACCGATTGGACGGAAAGAGTAAGTAATAAAGTGGAGGACAACACTTTTTTGATAGGTAAAATTCAACTACTCTCAAAGAAGCGTGAAAGCTAACGGGAAACTGGTAAAAGGAAAGCTAGAACGGGTTGAAGGGGAATAGTGAGCGAGGCGGATGTGAGAGAAAGGAGGAAAATGATGGGAAGGGATGGAGTAGTGAAGTGAAAGATGTCGTAGGCATAGAGGGAAGTTAAGCGCTTCTTCCTCCTCCCCCTCTCGATCTCCTCAGCATATTTTACAGGTGTTGACGAAAAAATGGATCAACCGAAAAAAGAGGCCAAAACGCAACGGGAAAATTTGCCCCCCCCCCAAAAAAAATGACCAATGTTACACCCTTGGGCTATTAGGTATACAATTTTGCAAGAGTATAGGGCAGGGCAGGGACTAGGAACGGATTTACACTGTAAACCCTCTGGTGCCACGTAAACCCAAGTTATGTAAAGTATTTTACAACATAATGACCCTACACTGTTAAATTTGTTAAAAAGTTATAAAAGTTAAAACGACTTTTTACAGTTAGGAGTCCCGACTGACAGCTAAAACGACGTTTGTTAAGAACATTTTTAGCAGTGTACCAACTAGTTAAGTAAGAAAAGAATAAATTGGGATTTTTACGCAACTTCCCATTGCTATATTGTGCTATCAAAACCGTAATCCACTATTGCCAAAAATATAATTCTTCCCTGTTTGGGAGAGGACTCTCAAATTTATATATAAGGACATGGGCTGTAAGACACTTACTTTCAGGCTGATTTTCAGATCCACTTTTGAAGCCAGTTTCAGTTCCAAAGACTACACTGTTCAATCACTCATGTTCATTAGTCAAATACCTCAGAGAAATCAAGCTCCATCAAAACCCTTGCTTTTGACGAAGCCGTTTTGAAACCCTGAAAATTGCATACCTATCCAAATAAAAATTTGGATGTTATAAATATTGCACTTATAGTGCAAAAAAGATAGTGATATTGAAATCAAAACCGACATTGGAGTTTACATATTGTCATATTCATTGACAAAGAAAAATAAGCCAACCTTACCCCAAATATCGGCGGGCTTATTTTTTGGAAAGAGATTTCCCGCCTCATGCTTTCGCGCATCTATCCCCTATTCGCTTCTGCCAACTTAAAAATTTGGAAGGGTGATTACAATGGGCCACGATTTTTTCGCTTGCTAAATTCAGTTCTTCGCCCATAAAACCTCAGTACACTATTAAATTGTCCTGGTAACACAACATTGGAAACCCGTTTTGAGTCCACAAAGTCACGTCTGGTCATTCCATGCCAATTCAACAAATCGAGTACACCATCACCTCATGGATTTCTTTCTTTTTTGGTGTATTGAAAGGTATTCAAGAGAAACTAAAATCCTGAAAATTTAAGCCCCGTACCTCTTTTCGTTTTCACGCTACAACAATTTTAAATTTAAGTGGGTCACCTCAAAAACATGTACCGTTGTGAAATTCAATATTCAGAGGGCCATAAGTAAAGAACTAAACCCCTCAGATCCTTCAATCTTGTTATTCTGGATAACCTTTTGCTACAAATTGCAAATATGTGAACAGAAAAAAATGCACCTTGCCCCAATTAAAAATAACAGGGGGGTCAAAATGGCTAAAAAATTACTCGGCCCATATAGTCTAAAAGTAAAAGTGATATCTTCCAAATTTGGGCTGGAGATAGCTAATCTAAAATACTACCCTTGTGTACCATCTTATACTCATATCAGCTTTATTCATGTTATTGGAAGAGATATAGCTGTCGCAAAGAGCAAAAAGTCCAAATTAACCTTGACTTGATCCCCCCTAAAAATCAATGTCAGACATTTTACACCAAATTCTGCTTGAAATATAGTAAGAGGGGCCCCTGCTGAACTTTTGTTCAAAGTTTCAACACGGTGTCTGCCATAATGTATGTAAACAGGCTTCAAAGAATCTAAACGTTCAGCTAATATCAGACAAGTTCCCACTGAATGTAACCATAATTCTGAACTTTTCAACCTGGGTATTCAAATGCAGTTTTAAGAACTTTTAAATCTAAGTTTGACCTGAGAACTCTAACAATGAAATTTAAATCAATATTACACCATAGCACCTGATCTAGGTATGAACCAGTTTCAGCTGGTTGTCTTGTTTGGGAAGGATTTATAATGATTTTAATTTATTCTCATGACTTATCATAGTAACATGGAACTGTGCAAGTTAAAGACCTATCAGTGATTTTGCTACATCCGCAAATCGAAAAACTCATCAATGTGCAGATTTTTGCATGTATGTAACAATTAAGTTAGCCAACATACTGCAAATGATAAAGACCCAGAAGCAACCTAAGATAGCAGCAATTAGCTAGAACCCCAAAAACCACATAAACGGACGTAGGCAATAGACGCGTCCATTGTATAAAAGACGCAAGAAATAGCCAAATGGACGTCAGAAATAGCCGAATGGACGCCGGAATGGACGTCAGAAATAACCGAATGGGACGCCTGAGTGGACGCAGAAATGGCCGAATGGACGTCAGAAACGACGTGAGACAATATTGTCGATTTATTTGGGCGAAATCATAAATTTCGATCAATCCAAATGCATGTTCAGTTTCATTTTTAATTTTGGTAACATTCAATTAATTATTCAGATATCTGGATGCAAAACCTCTATACGGACCGGCGTCCATTTGCACAACAGACGCACGTCCATTCTTAAAACGGACGATCAGACCGGCGTCTATTTGCACAACGACTGCGTTCCCTTCTTAACGGACATGGGTGCCTTAGTCTCCGTTTTGCAGCCCGTTTTTATTTTTTAAGTTGACTGGTGGTTTGAGACGATGTTGTAGGCCTCTACTTGTGCTGTGTATTATACGTAACATTTTCTCCTTTCTCCGTATTTTTAGATGTTCAAGTGCCGATAAATGAAATAGCTGTTTTGGTGGGGTGTGTACGTGTTTGTGAATAAGTTATTTAATATCTAGTTATTATAACGATCAGGTGTATCGGTGGTAAATTTCTTGTGAACGTTTTTTCCACCTGTATTTTTTCATATGTACTAGTCCGGCAGCGAAAAGCCCTGATTTTGGCATGAGATCAAAATCTCTGATAAAGTATTTTTTTTTTGCATGCTGATTATATCTCTGCAAGGTTAACAATGGACCCAAGGTGGGTGAAAATGCAACCCTTGGGCAATTTTGAGAAATCCAAGATGGCCACCAGCACATTGGTTTGGGCTGTTTAAAAACTCTAAATTGCATTGTACACAGACGGCCACCCAAAATGCAAGGTAATTAGTGTTTTTTGTGCAATTGGTGATGTTTTGGTAGGACCTTAATATGCCAAAGTAATATTTTAGAGTCATGCTTGAATATTTAGTGAAATCCAGAGTGGCGCCATTTTGGAAGTCGGAAATCACAATTCACATTTCATTGAGAAGTGCAAAACCAACAATACAAGTCCTACAATGTAAGTTGACTGTTATTCCCTTGCCATAATATGAATTGGAATCTAAAATACTAAATTTTAATTGTCACATTTTGGCGAATACAAGATATTTCAAGAATGCCTCCGCTGAATGTTTTTAAAGGCGCGTGATTTTCGTAAATAATTTACCTCCAATCAATGATTAATGAAGGCAAGAGCATTTCTACTAACATCATGACTGGCTAGGGGTGTATTTTTATGCACTCGGACACTATAAGCCCTGGTAATAACCATTGTTGTAGGGTATAAGTACCTACCGGGTGTAAAGAATTATTCCGTTGGGAGCCATAGTCCGGGCTCCATAGACATAACGGAATAACGTGAAACTAATGTTTGCCGTAAATAGTCCACTGAAATCGATTGCGCTATTGTTCACCATTGGTTCCCGGACTATGCGTTATCCGGACAATGGTTACTTCTACAACCGTACTACTAGTTGTGCCAAATTGATACGCCAACCATATCAATGGCAGACACCTATACTTTGACAAATTAATGGTCCATTAATATTTCTCCATCATTGTCCGGGATTTCTTATTCCGCTTGGTTAAACTTGTTTTGTTTCTCATTTCGACATTCTGCTTCTCCATGGCATGAACAGAGATGGAACAATTCATATGTTGCAGAGACACATCTCCACACCTTTGATTCCACAATGGTGCCATTTGACATCACCTCCACATGAGCATTTACCTCCACATGAGCACTTAATCACCTTCAATAATTCATTAGGAGCTAAGGGTACATCATTGGGCACTGCGATGGCACAGAGACTGGCCTTCTCGTTTCCCAGCCATGCTGAGTTGGTACCAGTTTAGATGGATCAGATTTCAGAGCAATCCCCTTCCATAGCTACCTGAAGATGTGCCGGTCTCATTTTCCTTGAAGGCTTCCTTGTGGGTGGCAGAGAACATAGTGTAGGTGCAGAAGCCGAACTTTGAGCTACTTTAGATATCCTACGTTCGTGCTTGCCTCGATCAAGGCGACTGATATTCAGATTGCCCATAGCATGCCAGAATGATGGATGGTGACTGCCTCAGGACATCACTTGAAACGTCGAAGTAACACCCAGTCAGGTTAATGAACATTGTTTACTTCGTAATACTTTCAAGGCGCCAGCCTTGGCCCAAGGCCGTATAATGGTGCTACGGTATCACAACCACTCAGACCCGGGGCAAGCCAGTAGTCTGGCATGATATCAAGGTGCTTTTGTCCGTTGCATTGATTATCAATCAAGAAGTGCCCACAGGTGATGTCATCAGACATGCCCTGAAATATCGCCTTGATAACATAAGTTTGTAGCAACACAAACTGCGGAGGCTGAGTGGCTTAAACCAATTTCCGGGTCTGCCTCACGGCCTGTCGACCGCTAGTCCAACGACCTTCACAAAGGTCTGAGGTGGAGCGACTGTCCTATGTCCACCCTCCGGGCAGAGGCTCCAGGCCTTTATTAGAGGAGGTCCCTAGGACCATCGATAAGCACTCAGTTTCCATCAACCTCGACAAGCCAATCCTCTCACTCTCCCAGAGCCCCCCAGTTTTTCTGGGAGCGAGACTAGATTTTCTGTTGGCAAACGTGAGGCCCTTCTGCAGAAAGAGTAGCCCCGGTCGTGGCGTGTGCCCGAGTAATCTTGGAGAGCAGGTCGTTCCCAGCCAGGCTATGGCGTCGGCTTCTGGGACTTCTGGCCAGCCTCATTTGGATGGTTCCCTACTGCCGATTACGCATGAGGGGTAACCAGATCCACATGCTCAGGACTTCCGACCCTGGTACCACCCAATGCCCTCCGATTCCATTGCCGTGCCTGACGCTTGTTCCCGACCTCAGTTGGGGGACCCATCCACTCAAGTTGGAGGTGGGAGCCCCCTTCAGGAAAACTAACACCCTCCGTGACGCTGACGAAGAATGCGTCGTTGTAGGGCTCACTTAGGGTCCCACAAAGTGTTTGGGCCTTTGGCGCCCATAGCAGGCTCACTATCATATCAATGTTACAACATGACGGTAGTGGGCTCCTCAACTGGGGGATCAAGGAATCCTCAGTCTCTGCAAGGAGGTAGTCATGCTCCTAGAGTGGTGCAGGCACGGGAACAATTGCCCTTAATCATAGACTCACATGTACCAGGGTGGGCGAACGTTCAACCAGAACGTCCTCTCCCAGAAGGGCACGCAATGCCAAGCACCATCAAAGGTAAGGGGATCGTCAGTGGAATGGCACCTCCTGCCGGCCAATTTTTCAGAGGCTATAGCGTCCCCACGTGGACTCTATTCGCTTCCACTGGGAATCACCATCTTTCTGCGTACTACTCATGGAGTCAAGATCCCAGAGCCGTGGTGTCAGGACGCGATGGTGGATCAGTGCCTATGTTCCCCTCTCCCTCCCTTGCCGATGATCCCAGAGAGCCCTCGAGAAGGTAACTCGATCCGACAATTGCCTGTTCTGTTGGTGGCCCACATGTGGCCGGCTCAGCTGTGTTCCCACGGATATCTCTAACTACTGGTGGGGTACTAGTGCTGCTATACGATCCTCCAGCCGACGTGCCTGTCCCGGAGCGTACCATCCGCGCTCTCAACTTGACTGTCTGGCGCATTTCCGCCAACAACAATACACTCAGGCGTGACTTTCTGAACAGCTTCCGGCTCCGCTGCTCAGGTAAGGAAAGTCAACTAGAGAATCTTATGATTCTCGACTCTGCCGGGTCTATAGATGTCATACCATCTGAGATTGATCTGCTGTCTGCGTCTGTAGGGCATTCGGGTATTCCTAACGAAAATTTTCCTTGAGGGTTTGGGGTCCAACAGGCAAGTGCTACCGTACCGCGGATGGGGCGCTCCTCGTGGCTTCAGAGACAGCACATTCATGTCTCTAATAGCCCAACCTCATGAATCTGTCGATGGTGTGTTTTCGGTTCGTCCGACGGTTCGTTTACGCGTTCCGGATGGGATCTAGCGCGCTAGTCGTCCATTTCTTAGAGGAATTCGAACCACTGGAGAGGCCAGTCTCCTGGACTAGGAAGAGGGCCTTTCTGGTGGCAGTCGGCTTCATTAGCGAAGGACACAGCCGCTTGGTTGCCTCAACCATCCTAGCGCATAACACCGAAACATCACAACAGTTTGTCGGCTCTCGGGTTAGGTACCAGCTACAAAATGCATTTTGGTTCCCCGTCTTACAAACTGCAATATTTTAGTGTTTTATGGCACACGCAGCCATCTTGGATTTTTCTAATTGCCTAAGGGTGACATTTTACATCCATCTTAATTCTATAGTATACCTATTAGAGATATATATCAATGAGAAAAAGATCAAACGTGTATTTTGGGGTGATCTCTCTGTGAAAATGGCATTTTTCGGGTTTTTCTGACTTAAATGGCAGCCATCTTGGGATTTTCTCAAATTAATCAAGCGTTCCTTCCAAGATACCTTTATAATTTACATTTCCTACTCAAACATGAATGTTATTTAAAAAAACATTACCAAACTTTTGGGGTCTCCTTGTCCATGGAACGGCCAATTTTTGGGTTTTTTTCTAGTGAAATGGCGGCCCATCTGGGATTCTCAACTTGCACGCAAGGGTGGAATTTTACACCCACCTGGATTCCAATATATTACCTTTCAAGAGATATACTCATCTGAGCAAAACACTTTATCCGAGATTTATCTACTCCTCCTCCCTGCTGGACTAAACCATTTATCCGACTGACCAGTTATTACTCATCACAAATCATGCTAATAGACTTAAATCATGCGGGGCTTTTTTAAATAAACTCTTAGTTTTGTTTTGCATATATAATTATTCAACTATTGCCGTTACATGTTTGTTGTCATTGTTTCATTTAGAAAGAAGTACTAACATTACGATAATTTGTAAAAGACATACAACGTTACCCCTGGCGTTTTTCCACCCAATATTTCATTTCACCGCTCTTTTTAGATTTTCAACATCAGTTATTACATTGAACACCGTCTTCGCCAAAAATTTCAAATGTCGATAAAAATTAGGCGGCTCTTTCACCGATTGCGCGCAAATAAAGAATGTATTTAGTATGTGTCGTATAATTTCTAAGCTTCAGTGTGTTTCGGATACTATAAGAGGGGCTGTTCATATAGAAACTCTGTACAAGTTTTATTTCAACTATTTGTATTTTATGTTCTTCTGAGAAAGAAAGCAATTAAATAACATCATCACGGTTTGTAAAAAATAAATGGAGAACCTCTTGCATTGTATGATTTTTTATACCATCATTTAATATCTTTGTTAACCCAGCAAGTTGGATCTTTTACATTAAACTATATACGAATCTAGGTAAAATTTTTGTCAAGTTATACGGTGCGTTAATTGGTGCATATATCCGGTAGATATACCAATGTGAAAGATTCACATTCTGTATCAATTTGGGTGTTCCTCCACACAGGTGTCATCGTGATTACCAACTGAATAAAAAGGAAATTCTTTCTGATGTGATTACGCACAAACAGACAAAATTAAATTTGGTGCTTTTTTTTTTTAATTTTCGGTTTTTTTGTTTTTTTAAATTGTGTGTATGTATATGTGTGTGTTTGCCGACTGTGAAATTTTCAGCCTTATCTATAAATGCTGATGCATTATTTTCTGATACAACGCCCTAAAAATTTCTACACATCAGTTTTTTTTTTGCATGACATAACATGCATAAGGCTTGTCCGGATACTATAAAATCAATGTATGAAATTATAGCTCAGCTCAAATCATTGTCCTTCTTCATATCCAAAGTCACAACTTTGTTAATGATTCGGATCCACTTGGAATTTAGTATTTTAGGTATGTCACAGGTCATTAGCTGAACGTATTAAAAGGATTAAGGCCGTTTCAAAACTGTATTAAAGTAGTTTCGTTCTTGATATGGTTACCACATCAAACTATACAAAATTGAATTTGGTGGGTGTAATTTCTAAAGTGGCATATGTTGTTTATGTGTTTGTGCGTATGTGTTGGTTGTGCGTGAGGGTGCTGTGGGTATTGTACTTTTCAGCCTTTTCTGTATCCAGTTAGTATTGGGGTGACTTCCCCCTCCCCAGGTGATTACCTTATTCCTAACTAATCTTTGCTGTCTAGGCCACTGAACTTTAAGTGTTAAGGTCGTCTGAAACTGATATTTCGGTCTCTACATAATAGTTAAGTTCGTCGTCTTGACGTGTTTACGGCACAAACAGTACAATTAAATCTGGTTGCGTGGAGTTTAATTTCTAAAAATGTATCAAGGGTGAGGGAGGATTTTGTCAATTCACGTGGACCAAAATGACACAGACGCCACGAAAACCTACCACCCTGTTTGATGTGTTAAACCTTGGTCTATTCCAAGGGATTACCTTTGGATGAAGAAACAGAACGTTTTAGTCTAGATATGTTTCATATTGACAGATTTTTCTTGTTGTGATCACGCCAAACAGTAGAGGTTACATTTGGTGCGTGTATTTGAATTTCTAAGCTGCAGTGAGTGTGTGAGTTTGGTATATATTTATAGACACAACACTGTACCAAAGTATTGCACATGCAGAAAAAAGTTTCAGATTAAGAAGAAGCAAGTATGCGCATGATTGAATTTAAAAGTGAGAAAAAAGTAAACGTTTCCCATTATAGACCTAAGTTTAACTTTATTTATCAAAAGCTGACCATACTTCCGACCTTCAAATCAAGGTAGGGAGAATGCTCACATTTGGAAGAAAACAAACAGCACATAGAGTATTTTCCAACTTCCGCACAACATAGGAGGTGAATATATCCGATATGGGTACTCAACAGTAAGATTTCACATATCCCTTTAAACATTGGATGTTCCCACACCAGGTGTCATCATGATTACTATATAAACTACTAACATTAAAAAGTTCATTTGAGTGATTACGCGCGCACAAAGAGTACACATTAATTTGGCGCGTGTATGTTCAAACATGTTCAATGTCTGTGCGTACGTGTGTCGTGTAGAAATATGTTCTAAAATATTCAAATGCATGCACGAAACTCAGCAAAGTTGACTACAAAGAAGTCTTTTTATTTTGTCATATTCATGTGGACCAAAATGACAGAGATGCCGCCCAAACGTCTACCAACATTTGATGTGTGTTAAACTTGGTGTACTCAAATGGAATTACGAATGATAAAGATAAAGAAACGTTTTAAAATAAACGTTTTAAAACAACACTTTAATCTTCAGTTGTACGATTTTTTAAGATGATTAAATCCCTGTGGTGTATCATTTACACATTAATTCTCCGAAGGTTCGAAATTGTTTTCAATTTTGCCAATGATCTATGTGAACAGTTAGATTTTCGGCTTGTAGTCTTTTCAGGTTTTTGGAAGAAAAATAACAGTGTATATCAAAGATTGAGAGTTTTGCCGACCCTATTGACGCAATTACTCCAGAAATTAAAAAGTTGAGGAAAGTTGAGGAGAGGAAAAGCTACATCGGGTTGCTCTCCATCATGACAATGCCGCAGTCAATAAGTTATGTGTAGCCATGACTGCAATCCATATTGTGGCTGCATCTGGTAGAACACCCAGCCTATTCAACTATCTGGCACCATCTCACTACTATCTCGTCCCAAAGATGAAAAAGGAAACTCCTTCTTAACTTTTTACTTTTCTTGCGTGAATTGCTTCAATAGGTCCGGCAAAACTATCAATCTTGATTTACCTGCAAATTACAACAGAGAACCAGATATACACATGAAACTTCAGGACTTTTCGTTTAAGAATGAAAACTGTAGACGGTATGTAGAATTGAACGTTGTAGCATATCTCTTTCTACTATAGGCTTAGAACTTATCAATCACCCCTCGTATCCAGACGGTTGTTGGGGCGGATTTAACTCAAAATTTGTATTCGATGTTGGTGATGCTTCCAGGTGAAGGATAATGTAAAACATGGGAAAAATTGGATCATGAATCGGGTCACCCACCTTTAATCTCCTGACACGACAGCGTGGAAATTATTTTTAAGGAAAAATATAACCTTGGGTGTTACAGCATATTGGACAAAAAACGGCTCCAAGTGCACATTTTTTGTAAGGTGAAAAATAAAATATTTGAGTTTCTTTTGGGGCGCATTATTTTATACTATAGTTAACTGTTATTTTCGTACGACTTGAACATACAACATAATAAACAATTTTACAAAATCATAACATAAAATTTTATATGAGATAGGTGGGACATGTCTGTTAGGATATTTTTAACTGCAAACGATAATTCACATTCTTAGAAATTTAAGTCCGACCCTCAATTTTTGTACTACATCAGAGCAATTTTTATCCATCTTTCCCTCTAAAACATCAAAAGGACAACTGTAGCTCTTTTTAAAGAGTATATTCGAATATGCTAAGAGACGCGAGGATATTTCATTTCCATGCAAGCACAATCCCGTTTTAAACGTTTTGCTTGAAAAATTATCATGTTCGTAAATGTGGTAAATCACACCTGAAAGTGATAAACCGAGAAACGCAGTTTAAGATGTTTTCAGTATTTTATTTTTGTCATGCTTCCGTTAACGGCCCCCGATTAGACGACAGAAGTTCAAAACTTCGATTTTTGTTGGTATATAAAACTTACGTGTAAGCATTTAAAACATAATGTTCGACAACTTGTCAAGTACAAATTTGTATCCTAAAAATGAAGAAGAAACCATGGATCTTTCTTTTGAAATATCATGGAATAAAAAATGTGTAAAGTATATTTTGGTTTAATGTCAGTCGTTTAAAAAATTTAAAATAGAGTGGATTGAAGTTATTGATTCTACATAACACCCAACATTTTAAAATGCACACGTGTGCGCACACACAAACATACAATTTTTTGTTTAAATAATGACAACCAAAGGGCTTTTGATAATAACATTGACGTTAAAACAATTTTAAAGGTTCGTATTTAAAGAAGAAAATGTTCATCATTATCCAAACCTGGACTAGATGCTATGTACTAATACTATATATAGTCTAACACGATGGCTGGATAGCGTGGGACAGACTTTTTTCGTCAATTAAATTCAGTTTATTATTTTATAATCTTCCGTGACAAAGTTTTGTCCAAAAATCCGATACCATGTAAGTCTACGCGGTAAAAAATTCCAAGGATTTGTATTTATAAAACTGCATGCAGTTCATGCTTGGCGGCCAAGCCTCATTTATTATAGCAACTCACCAAAAGGTCAAAGAACGTAAAAGCCAATACGGAGTGCAAACACACAAACCAATTTGGGGTGCTTTGATGTGGATCTGTCAGGGTGTTCCCATGACCCACATACGAAATCGTCTCGTTCGATATTCATACAAAAAAAATTCAGAAATAAACCCTTCCAGTGGAGTGATTATCAACTCCAACGTTTTGAATAAGAAAATATTCCTGAAAAACATATAAAAAATCAGATTTTTAGTCAAGATTCAACTTTTACGTGTTAAACCAAATGGCGACGTATTGAAATTGGGATTTCTGGCAGCCCTCCCTGATGCAGTATACAGCTAGGGCATACCAAAAAAACTTCATGTAATGATTACCACTGCCTAGTGTTCCAAGAAATACAAGTTATTACAATTGTGTTTCTTACGACTACGTAATCCGGCAGGGTTTATCCATTTTGAAGATTGTAAGATTACTCATTATTACTATTATTTCCCATTCAGTGCCAATTGTCAGCGGCCGGGCAGTTTAGCTGCAACATTGAAGCAGTTTCGGCTGTGTGCATATCAATAACATGCCTTTACTTAGATTGATTACGGATCTTTATTTTACGCTCCGTTGGCGTTGTAATTGGTATACAATAGGAAGCATGCATACGCTTGCTCAGATCGATTGCACATCCGGCTCGTACTATTTCTTCTATCCGACAATAAATTCTAGTGGAATTAACTGGGATTATTAGCGCCTCACGTCGTTTGACCTTTTTGGCATGCCGTTTCTTAAATGGGAACGCGCGTATGTGCAGAAAAGGACGCCAAGGACAGAAAACGGACGCCACGTCCGTTGGGCCCTTTCTGACGTCATTTGACATGTCTTGCGACGTTTGGTTGGAATGGACCCGTCCATTCCCTGGCGTCCGTTTGGCGATAATTGTATCGCCATAGCTCCATATCGCCATTACTTGCTAATGTCATAGTCTTTAATTAACGCCAAAGCACCAACGCGAAAGGGATTCTTCGAAGCGCGTGTCAAGGGCGAAGCCAAGGCAAGCGAAGCATTTGTCATTGCGTAAATAGGCATTACATTTGTGCTAGCATAAAGGGGAACTATAGTTTGTCTAGAAACAATGGCCAAAAAAACTAAGGACTAATGTGATTTTTTAAATTTTATTGATTTATTGGGTGATTGATTGATTGATTGATTATTTTAGAAAAATTGACTATGCATGAGGTATGAAGATTTATTTAAAGACAGGCAGGTCCTATTATAAAGCTTATCAAGAATTTGAACATCCGTGAGCAAAGGGGTCTCCATGTACTATGCAAAAAGTGTGGTTTTTAATACAGGCATATTATGTTTATAGTTTCAGCTCAGTATTTTATATCCTCATAATAGCAATCGGAAGCAAATGGGTAATCTGGTAAACTTTATGGACTGTTGCGTTTCCAAAATTGTGGTTGTGGTATGATTTTATATTTGCTACATTCAACCTTTTTATTGTATTTAAAATGCGCTTCTGCAAAGAGAGAGAAAGAGAAGAAAGTCATGACTCGGAAAGGACCGCAACAGACCATTACTAGAATAATGTAAATCGACCAATTACTATATTAACAATGAATTTTAATAAAAAAAATCAGTTTTATGGTGTTGAAATTCTGTAACCGGTGAAAAAAATAGTGAAGTTCCTACTGCCACGCCCTGTTGAGATGGAGATGAAATTCATCCAAAACCTCGAAGAATGGATTTTACCAGAATTGGCTTACCATCTATCTTTCAGCGTAACATCCTCAACTACATCGGCGCAGCACCCAACTGCTAAGGATAATTTCCCCGTTCTTGACGCTAACACCCGCCGCCATGCGGCAATCCGCGACAGCGAGCAAAAAAATAAATACGGGGAGACGTTTTGAAATTCCGGCCTTAGTAGGGTGAATTGGCCTGCTGTGTTTTGTCATCAAATGCAAGATCACGGGACGGTCAATATCTCAAATAACCGGTTATACATGAAGACAGGTATTAATTATGAATTTCACAGTTGATTCTGTACTTGGACTCTTATTATAAGTTTAAGAAGTGGTGACGTCACAGCAATGGTTGAAGTAACGTCTGTGCCACTGTCTTGTTGAGTGAAAACAATGAAAGCATTAGTTATCCACCTTTGAACAGATTTCAAATCTTCAAAAGAATTCAACTTCTAATATAAAGCAACTTTAACCGATTGCGAACCCCCGTCCTCGTGGACATTCTCTGCAAGTATAAGTTCTGGTTTTAAGAAAACCGAGTATACATTCGACCTCTCTGTTGTTTGTTGAGAGATCATGACACACCGTACCAAACTCCATTTACTTTGGAGGATAGGGTTTTTTGGGCTTGAAGTTATAATGAAAAACGCAAGGTTCTACGCCAGACGACAGTCGGGATGTTGCGTGTAGATCCAATACGCACTAGCAGCACGTCCTCATATAGGCCGTCTAGTATCCGGCCACTTGCTTGACGTTCTAAGAAGGAATAACCCCAGTATGCACCAGCACAAATATTTTTTTCTTCAAAGAAATAATTGTATAACAGAAAATGCGTTTTAGAGACGTTGCACACCCCCGCTCATGCCGTTAAAAATAGTAATTCCGTAAGACTAGCGCGCGTAACTGTTGAGATAAACCAGGCCCCAGCTGTTGAAAGTCTCATTTATTAGGACAAACACGAGAATAAAACAAAAAATATCAACGGCAACACAACGTTTGACAAACTTGATTTGGAGGTATTTATACCAGTTCTACACCCTGTTTAAATTGGTGGATAATTTCATTGCGGGCAAAAATTTTTCATAAAGATCTAGGTTTACACGTCTTTTATGGGAAATAGGCATATAGAGGGCGCTATAACATGAAATTATGACCTTTGTAGGGCCTATATGGCAAGTTCCCGCCAATGGATTTTTCTGAATTTTTGCCGTTGTAATAGCTCTGGCATGTCCCTGACTTATATCAGTTGTAAAATGGTGTCGCCATTGTTTAAAGTTGTTCTAAAAAAAAAAGAGGGACAATTTGCATGGTGTCAAAAGATGTGCAGGAGTACGTATATGCAAAAATATTAATTTTGAACCTGTTTTCGTATGCTACCTCTCCCAACACCAGCCATGGGACTCTCCACGTAGCAAGCACGCTGGATACGGCCCCTGTATTTTCGTCTTTACATTGTATAATATTGTATTTTGTCAAAAGAAATCGATAATATTAAAATTCACAGTTTTCTTGTTCGCCCCATACTCAATCAGTTTCACAGCTCCCATTTCATGATTAATGCGTATTTTTATACATGTTTTAATGATCCCCGCCATTTCTTACGTCACTAGTAGTAACATACGCTCCATCAACGCCCTTGAGCTCGTCACAGGGAGTGATTTTCAAAGACAGGCACAGGCTAAGAATGACAAAAGGAAATACGCCCATTTGCAACCTATATAAGGTTATTCACAACTCCGAATTTTAAAAAGATTTGCTTATTCCGAATTTGTTTTCACAATGGAAACAATTGATAATAAAGAAACCTAATCCAACCCCTAAACCCATAACTTTAACACTAACCCTTACCCTAATCCTCCCGGAATTACCGGGCAAAAACAAACAAACGCAAATGTCAATGTACCAAACATAATATTTGTAACCAGAGGGAGTCCCGGCATGTTAATCTGGTTATAATCATTGGAACTAAGTTGAAAAACTAAACTGTGATCGTATTTATAAATTGGCCTTAAATCAATTGTTCATTAAAAAATCGAGAATAGTGAATCTCTTTAAAATTTAAATAGAGAAAACATCTGGTTTCAGCATAGCGAACCCTTTAGCTTTTTCGGAAAAGCGAACCTTTTTGCAAATTTCGGAATATCGGGAATCATTTCATGTTCGGAAAAGCGGGACCTTTTTAAGATTAGGAATATCGAACCTCGGAATAACGAACCTTAGGATAACGAACCTTCGGAATATCGAGATTATCCCGATGTTCAAAACTTGGTCTAAGCTGGTGCACACATTCAATTAAAGCTTCTTGATTTTGCGTGATTTCGTCCTTCCCCCCCAAAAATGTACATTACACAATAAATTTATGTAAATGTTCAGAATAGTCACAAACATATCCTGTCGGAAGAGATAAAGAAATCGGAACAACATATCTTTCCAATTTTCTAAATGTGAACCCTTTACAATTTTCGGAATAGTGAACGCTTTTTAATATGCGGAATAGCGAACCTATTTTTCAAGAATAGAGGGCCTTTTAAAGGATTCGGAAAGAGAATGCTAAAAAACGTTGTGTTAAGAAAACGAACCTTACAAATAAAAGGAAATTTCGGGCCTCAACCTGGCTCCATCATCGGCGCAACGACAGTTTCCTCTCTGATACACGACAGAGATTACTCTTGCCGACCTCTTTGACAAGCAGCTAACTACTTGGTCATGTCGTCTTATGCGCAGACCTTTCACGCTCGGACATTGACCTAGAACGTGGTGCAGTTCTCTTGGGGCATTGCATCTTCGACAACCTCGGTTGACTCTCACCGCACCTGCATGGCCCCTTTGGGTACAGGCCATTTGTGCACGGAAGGGGAACACACCGGCTCGAGTTTTAGCCCCCGTAGGTGCTCATAACTCCGAATGAATCAGGGTGGCGAATCCAAGAATTAGGACGCAGGGTGGTCCCGGAACAAAATCCAGTCCATCCCACGTGATGGTATGTGAACCGCCAGTGGAGCACTCCTCCCTTCTACCACCGGCTGGACTTGTACCCTTGCCCTCCTCGGAGATGGGAGTTTGTGCTTACACAACCGATTAATCTTAGCGACCGTGTTCATCTTCCTTGCCAGTGACAGGACGGATACGTCATCTGACTGTGTGAGTTTGAAAAGCATCCCGACCACTTGGACGGTATGCTGCGGGCCATATCCGTGGAAGCCCTAAGCCCCCGTCTCTAGACTTGGAGTATAGGAATCCTGTCGTAGTGCAATCAGGCCCTATGCAACCAAGCTCTAACATTTGGTGACGATGGAATCCATCGCCAACAGTACCTTGTCACTAACGCCAGCGCCACGGTAAACGCGTAGTTTACCCTGGGCAATGACATATTTATCGAGCAAGCTCGATTCTGCACGGGTTGAGCGGATTACATCTATCCTCCTACCCAACCTCTCAGCTGATCGGCCGGATCTGCCTTTCTCCAGCGAAGGGGTCAACCTTCACTCCTAAATACTTGGCCACCTCCCACGGACGAAACCAAGGGATTCGCTCTCCGAGGATCGTGAACGGACGTTCCTCATCGATGACCCAAGTTTTACCGAGGGCACAATTCGGAAGCTGCGCACTTTACAACGTAGACGAAGACCAACACTCGGAAAGAGTCGGCCGCAGACCTCTAGAGAGACCCTGTTGAGTTGACTCTAGTCTGGTCGTGTGAAGAGACATGAGGGGGTGTTATGATATAGGTGGGAGGCCTCTGGCCGACGGTGAAATACCTCTACGATCATCGTTTCTTTAACTTAGTCGGTGAGACGGGAACGGACCCTACGAGGGGTCCAGGCTTCTGGCGCTAAGCACCCGGCCTCCGAGTTGGGTGCGACCCGCTCCTACGACAGCGTCAGACGGGGGTTTGACTGGGGCGGTACATCTGTAAAATGGTAACGCAGGATGTCCTAAGGCCAGATCAGCGAGGACGGAAACCTCTCGTAGAGCTGAAGGGCAAAATGCTGGATTGATTTGTTTTCAGTATGAATACAGACCGTGAAAGCGTGGGCCTAACGATCCTTTTGACTTTCGGAGTTTGAAGCAAGAGGTGTAAGAAAAGTTACCACAGGGATAACTGGCTTGTGGCAGCCAAGCGTTCATAGATCGACGTTGCTTTTTGATCCTTCCTATGTCGGCTCTTCCTATAATTGTGAAGCAGAATTCACCAAGCGTTGGATTGTTCACCCACTAATAGGGCACGTGAGCTGGGTTTAGACAGTCGTGAGACAGGTAAGTTTTACCCTACGGATTACAGGTCGGCGTTACGGCATTCTGCTAAGTACGAGAGAACCGCAGATTCAGACCATTGGTACACGTGCTTGTTCGAGAGGACAGTGGTGCGAAGCTACCGATCTGAGGGATTACGGCTGAAAGCCTCTTAACTTAAAAATTGACTTTCAACCTCCAGAATCCCGGCTGGTATCGCGTCGACACCACCGGCGTTCCGCTAGCTAGGTAGGCCCGGGGCGCTACGCGCACCCCTTTCGAGGTAGAAGGGCCTGTTCGCGAACCTGGACGCAGTGGCGGTCGCCCCGAACTGCCCTGTTCCCACGCGGGCATCAAGTCCGCGTTGGAGAGGAACGCCAAAACACTTGCAGACGATTGGGTATGGAAATTCGAGGTTTCGTGCCCAGAGAGCATTCTATTCGTCGCTGCGGTCTGCTGAAACTAAACCTTACAGATCCTAGGGATTTTGCCCGCAATCTCGGCAGCGGCCGTGCTCGTTGCTCGGGGCAAGCAGCAGGGCATGGCCGCTGACGCCCAAGCAAGCTCCGGTGAACTTGCCCGGCAACCGACGGGCGAGTGACGGACCCGGCCTTTTACTTTGTTCCAACATTGTCGAAGTGCAGGGGAGTTGTGCCCGGGCGTTTCGCCCGACCGGCCCCACTCCTTGTTGGCCTTTGCTTTCTGGCACTGGGCAACTTGAAATGATACGGAGTTGTTTGCTGCCGTGGCCCGGTTAGGTACACGTAAAAAAATCCAACCTCTTGGCCATGCCCTGCCGTGGCCCGGCTGGGTAGTTGCCTTGGCCCTGCCACTTGATGTATCACTGCACTGGTGCTATTTGTATACTGTGGTACCTACTCCGATGTGGCGACTTGCTTCCCACAGCCACTTAACCTGCCGTGGCCCTACGTGGGAAAAGGGTTCGCTGGCGTGGCCCTACTTGGGAAAAGGCCGCTGCCGGGACCCTACTTTGTAAAAAAGGTTTCGCTGCCGTGGCCCCCCTAGCTAAATAGGTTCCGCCGTGGCCCGGCTATTTGAAGTTTCGCTGCCGTGGGAGAAAAAAAAACAGGTATGAGATTTTGTAAGAAGTTGCAGTATGCATCACAGAAACGTCGATTGCTGGCTCAGTAAATCTCTGTGAGAGCGGGTGAGATTCAGTGGTGCAAAGTTGTTTTTTTCGAGTCGATTAACCCTTAACGTTTCTGCCAATTACATGAAAGCACTTTAGAAAGATAACTGCCTTTTTTGGCGGTCAAATAGCAAAGTGCCTTTCATATAAGATGGGAAAGACAAAGTAGTCGCCAAACCATGGTTATCCCTAACAGCTGTATTGTTGTTGTAGCTTAGTAGTTGATAAATCATCACGGTACCGACATTGAGTAACGCTCATCATATCATACAATATACCACAGTATAACAAAAAGCTGCACCATAGGGCCCCATGTTACAGTGCTGCCAATAGAAGTTTCGGCCTACAGGGAACGCTTGGTGTTTAGCTTACATGGGGTCGGGGTCGGGTCTGCGGGATGTAACTTGAAATGTAAAAATTCAAATGTGCGCCCGCAGGCGGAGTGCCCGCCCATCTCTCTGTCATTGGCGTTTGGCCAGACTCCCTCCTATAATGTTGCTGTGGGGGTTCGCCACTCCTCCCGCACAGCGAGTCTGTTTTGCATTCCCAGCATATGCTGTACCGCATTTATACTCTGGGTGGAGAGAGGCAAGCGAGGTAAAGTGCCTTTCCCAAGTGCACAACACATTGGCGACCGCGGGCTCGAACCCCAACCCTTATGCTTATGAGACTAGCGGCCTGCCACTGCACCACATGTCCCGCTAACTGAATGTACCACACTTTATATGTCAATGATAAGGATCACATACCACAAACTACCACAAAATATTGTAGGTGTCTGTACTACATATAACATAGCTGGAATAAATATAAACCAAGAGGCGGAATCGCGCGTGTTATTGAATGGGCCAGCAGCGTAACACATTTCTCTCACACCTATCGCGCCATCCTTGTTGTTGCGCAACCCAGCTGCAGGTCGCTCTGTTACTGCTTGCCCAAGAACACGCACCTACATATCTGGTCGTCGGCGCGTTATGTTAGGGGTAAGGGGGGATGGCCGCGTTGATGGGGCGGCTGTGCGCTGTGCGCTGCCACTCCCGGGTAGTGCGCGCTCATGCTGTTTGATGTGGAATTTTGATTGTGTTGCGGACGTGCCTGCCGCTATTATGCATGTGTGTTTTTGCCAAGAATCTGCCCCTAAGGTGGAGTCGAAAGACATGAAAAACCCAACTATTTCAACAAACCGCAGCACCGGCACTCGCCGCTGCCGTGGCCCGGGCTTGGTGAACAGTGTCGCTGCCGTGGCCCTGCGAAATGATGTCCGTGCCGTTGGCCCGGCCAGATAAGAAGTGGCGCTGCCGTGGCCTACTAACTAAGTGAATGTCCCCTGCCCCGATGGCCCGCCATAAAGAAGTGTGCTGCCGTGGGCCCCTGCTAAGTGAATGGTGGCCCTGCCGTGGCCCGCCAGATAAGAGTGACGCTTGGTGGCCCTACTAATTGAATGTCCCTGCCGTGCCCGCCAGATAAGAAGGGCGCTGCCGTGGCCCTGCTAAGTGAAGGGCCCTGCCGTGGCCGCCAGATAAGAAGTGACGCTGCCGTGGCCCTACTAAGTGAATGTCCCTCCGTGGCCCGGCCAGATAAAGACGTGGCGCTGCCGTGGCCCAGCTAAATGAATGTCCTGCCGTGGCCCGGCTAGGTACGCGGTGTCTCCAACTACTGTCGGCAGGAATTGCCGTAGCTTGCCGACTAATTTGGCCCTGGTCGGTGTGCCGCAATGCTACCTAGGAGATGGCGTTGAGGCCCCATACCGCTTGCATAAGAAAGTGCCCCGCCTTGCCGGCTTCTGATCGCAGACCCACACCGGTCCTATGTGGTTCAGTTATGACGCGGTAAGAAACGAAGTGGCCATTTGGCGCCCCACTGCCGGGGACCAGAACATATACTATAGGGGAGTATGTCTCCCCCAGCCCGTTCTATCGGGTCGGGTTGGCCGGAACCGGCCGGGGCGTGGTTTTTGGGTCCTGAGAGGGTAGTGTTATTTCTTTCCTGGCCATTTTTTGTAGGCGGCAGACGGTCCGTTTTTCTCCCACTAGTAGTGGATTTTACCGAAAGCGGCTCTCCGCTTGGATAGAGCTAAAAAGGACGGGTGCCGTATGCGAAATCTTGGATTTTGATCTAGGGACGCCTTTGGTACGTTACTTGGGTTGTGTACAAAAATGTAGCATGCGCAGAGGTCAAAAAAGCCGGCCTGTAGGGGTTGGGGCCGTTTCGGGACCAGAACGTATATATATATTATATAGGTGATGAATGTAAATATTATCTAGTCGACAATATAGTTACTTCAATGGGTGTGTGCGGCACATACTTTGTGAAGAACTTGATGACGACTGTACATTTTAACACTTACTTTTGTTTAGCATTTAAAGACTCAACACTACTTTTTAATCCAACTTTAATATTGAACGAACCCCGTTTTAACTAACATTTGACCCTTTTTATGATTTTTGCTGTTTCTAACCTGTAACTCCGAGATCTTAGACTGTAGATATACAAACTATATAACTTATGTTTAGAAAAAATAACGTGGTATGTTGTCAGCAAATTCACGTTTCAGGGGTATACAGATTTGACACCAAAACTTTTGTGCTCGAGAGCGTTACAAATTGCCGGCTACGCTCTTGCGCTATAAGTTCACCATCAACGTTAACGTTTCGTCTGTCGGTGAAGTGAGAGGAAACATCATATTGACGAGTAGGCTATTATTATTGTGGGTTTGTTGAAGGTTTCAAATTTAATTTCCTGTAGGAGCAACTACGAAATTCACCCTATGATTTACATTGAAAACATATATTTGTTTTATATTTTCATTTTTCAAATTAAATGTAGGAGTTTAAATAGTTCCTGGTACCAATCAGATATTCGGCCAGCTATCCAATAATTGCACGATTGTGCGGTGTCTTCTAGTTATTCCGAAGGTTCATTGTACCGAGGTTCGAAATTCCGAAGGTTCGTTTTTCCGAACACGCGTTTTTAGCATTCGCTTTTCAGAAGGTTCGGGATTGCGAAAATAGGGTCGATATTCCGAATCATATTCCCAAAGTTTAAAAAGAGTTCGCTATTACGAATCTTAAAAGGGTTTGCTTTACTCCGAAATCTTAAAAAGGGTTCGCATTTCCGAATTTCAAAAAGGTTGTATTCACGAATTTTGACCAAAGGTTCCGTATTCCGAAATCAAATACCGTGGTCGGTTTCCGAATATCAAAAGGGTTCGATATTCCGAATTTTGTTTTTCACATTGAGCAATGAACAATGTTGAACTATAGGATACTTTTGAAGCGATAAGATTAATAAGCGCCACTATTTATTATGTCGATCATTTCGAAATTAGACCGTTACTTGATTGGTCCTAATGAACTAATGTCTGAGTTGACGGATCGATGTTGAGGATTGGTCCAACGCTCCACTAGCTTCAAGTTCCTCCCAATAATGCTGCCATTTTGGACCATTATCACGTTCTTTGTGCCTTAAACAAACATTTATAGACATCTTGGACGCAATCTTGGTTTTTGGGGTACTTTTCAGTTGAATCTCAATCATACCTTTGTTCGAATCTTTGTGCCTTAAATATATGTTTATACTTTTTATTTTGTATTGTCGGTTGCAAAATTATGATAAAAATGGAAAAAGGCTGCAATGACTTGATGTTTCTTCATGCGCAAAATAATCATAGTATTACAAAAAAATTTCCAAATTCGATGGTGTCCATCACTAAATACCAAACGATAAAACATTTTTCCCCAAAATTGAAAATAATAATAAAAAAAGTACTACAAATATTGGCTGTTTTTTCCTTGGCATCATCGGCTTAAAAGCAACCTAATTCATCATGCTCATTGCTTCCATGTGAAAACAATATTCGGAAATAGCGGAAACTCTTGAAATTATGACTAACTAACACGGTATTTGGTTTCGGAATATCGAACCTTTTTCAAGTATTCGGAATAACGAACCTTTTTGATATTCGGAATTGCGAACCCTTTTTAGATCGAATAGCGAACCCTTTTTTTAAGATTAGGAATATCGAACATTCGGAATAACGAAACCTTAACGAACCTTCGGAATATGAGATTATCCCGATTGTTCAAGCTTTCGCGCTGGTGGCACACATCCAATTAAAGCTCTTGATTTTGCGTGATGTCGTCCTTACAAAAAATGTACATTTATACAATAAATTTATGTAAATGTTCTAGAATAGTTCAAACATTCCTTCGGGAGAATGTTTTAGCTGAATTTATTTGCTACAGCCTCTTCAAAAAATCGCCATGATTAACCCGGACCATATTTCATTTGCTTATAAACATGGTTTCTTCTTCCTTAAAAGCAAAGTTCCGCTTTATAATAAGTAAATTATTGTAAAGCAAAACACAAACATGTTTTGTTCCGTTTGTTCCTAAAAACCCCAGAGCCAGAGGATGTCTTGAGTCAATCCCAATGAAACAATTATTGGAAAATTTCACACCTACTCGGGTCATGTGATCCACAAAATCCTTTGCTTAACACATAAAATCCTGACTTTAATGCTCAATTACCCGCCACAAAGTGTTAGTACTTAGGGAATGTTTTTTGCATGAATCTTTGAAGGTATCTTGTGGTTCTTAACGTTTGGACCACTTTCTTTATACCTTAATTACTGACGTGGTTTAGTTCAGTAACAGATAATAGGCATTGCAATGGCATTTGGGATTATTCAACACCCTCTGCCCCAGATCGTTCACAATTACCCATATTTTCATAAGCGGACAAAACGTACGTGAGAGGGTGAAGGGGTCTAATACACACTAAAAACATCGTGGTCATTTTCCGGGTCCGAGTAGTCAACTAAGCGCACTACTACGAAAAAGTGGTCAAATTTTTACCACTAAACGGGGCAAGTGACCCTTTTTTCGGCGTAGTGTGCATAGTTGACTACTGACCCCTGAAAATGACCCGTGTGTTTATTGTGATATATCACAGATTGTACGTAAGAATAAAATTCAAATAATTTACAGACGAAATAATTTAATACAGATTTACATCGGTGTAAGTGTACTATAGGTTTTTTTCCCGTTAATTTAACACTAGTTAGCCAATTGAATTTCATGTCTGGTTAAGTTATAATTCGCCTTAGAAAATTGGATTGTGCATTCGGGAAATAAATTTCGTCAATACCATTGGTAATTCAGAGTATGACCACTGCATTTCATAATTGGTCATTAAGTTTCATCCTTGGAACATAGAATTCAATTCGTCTCATCTCATCTGTTGGGTCGAACGGGGGACTTGCCACTATAATTCGTCTTTGTCATTATTTTTCAGCTTTATCAATGCAATTCGTCCCACAGTATTACCCAAATACCGTGTAGGACTATCTTCCGTGGTTGCAATAGCGGTGCCAGACAACAAATTGATGATGGTATTGGGTGAAAGTCTAACATCACTTGGATCAAACATGGCCTAATAATTGACATAACAGAGCCAGTTTGAAAAACCTTTGCTCTCAAGTTTTCTAGGATTTTGTGGCATGTTTAACCATCGGGACATCCCAAAATAAGTTAAAACTTTGTTAAAAGTCACTTTCAGTTTACATTATTTAAAGTCAATTTCGTGATCAAGAAATATAAAAAAGAAACACATAAGTAGAAAGCCATTAACAAGAGGACAATGAAGATGCAAAAATGATGAAAAATGAAGAAAGGGCGAGGAAAAAGAGGATTTGACATATACAGTAGTCCTTATCTATAACCATGCTGCTAATTCAAGACTAAAATCAATAAACCAAATATGAAATCATTTTGGTAAAGACGAAATAATTTAACATTATGTTTGCTTAACCACATGATTAGACGAAATTTACGTATATTTGGACAATTAAAAATGAGCATAGTATGAATAGCATTGACCAAATATGAAAATAATTTGACCAAAACTAAATTAGTTTACAACAGACATGTCCAATTTTATAGAACCGAAATCTAACTTAACCACATATGAAATATAACAAAAATATTTTAAAAAATCAAACGGGAAACTTATAGCTAGTGATGCTTTTCGATGAAGCACGACTGAACCACACGGCACAAGGGGATCGTTTGGGTGGCATGCATTTTGTTGCTGTTTGATACATGCGAAACTGCCAACCGAAAAAAAAAATATCTGAAGGGAAATCAGGAAGGAAGAGACGGGAATATTACATGTACTACACATTCGATCCTTTTGCGCTTGGGACATTCTTCTGCGATTGGGTCATTTCTTGCACCTATCAGGAACGTGGTCCCCCTCAAAGGACCTGATACAACACCAAAAGGCTGGCTAGAGTTTGGGGCCACAGTTATAACGAAATGAGATCACCAATATTCCAATGATCTGCATTAACGTGCCCCTATGAGATGTAGATGTTGCCGCTAATCATCGGACATAGCACGGTTGTTGATTTAATACACTGCCGTCCCACTCACACTTTGGTAACCATAAAATGTAGTGGAAACTGTTCATTTACTTTCTGGATTTATTTTTATCACAATATTTAATTATAAAAAGCCTTTCTATTTCATAAGAACCTGACGAGAAAATCCATTTAAATGAAAATAGATTCTTCGTGCGTGACATTATTCACGAAAAAAAAAAACCGCTCAAAATCAAAATCTTTGAGATTTTGAGAAGATTTACAGGAGAAGTATTTTTTTGTTTTAATTATTAATTATTATTATTATTAGTTGTCATTTTAAAACGTTTTCTTTTATTTAATAGGGTTAGCAACAGACTGTATCAGAACTAAGTTTTATTTGTTTGGATTTGAGATTTACAAAAAATGTTATTATCATGGGGATCAACATCGTAGTATATTATAATTTAAAAATAAAAATGCCCCAAAAAACATAGCATACACACAAAAAGAAACACCAGACCCTTAGCGCAACAAAGCGTACCAATTGACATGTGTGAAAACAACTGCTACAAATCCACTTTCCTTGACATAGGGCATCTTCTTTGCTTTTAGGCCCATTTTTTGCCGATATGAATCCAAGGCAATTCGAGCGCGAGATTTGAAAACGAAATAGCCCAGTAAGTTGCGTGTTTGCGTTCCCATAACGTCTCGCGATATAACTGCAAACTTCAAGCTTCCATTTTGTTTTTGTTTTGTTTGTTTCATGTAATACAATGATGAATTACGCATGCTTAATATGTCGCCAACCGGTGAGGGCAATGACATCAGGTGATTAAGTCACACAATCATTGCGAGCAATAAAATCACCTATGGCAAGATGGAAGCCTTCTTTTCTGGCTTCCCTTTCTTGTCTATTCTACTTGGTTGAGATAATAGTTGCTTCTCGACATATAAGTCTGATTAAAGGTGCTCGGAATTGCCTGATTCCAGCCGCTTTCAATGCAATGCTTTCGCAAGGACAGACCAGTTGAAGGCTAGGAGAGGTGGCGTCTTTGTCGCACTCCGTAACGATCTATTTGGTACTCACTCACCAATTGACTGGATACATGATTGCGAGATTATATGGGTGCGTATCCAGATGGTTGGTCTAAAGATGTGCTAATTGGATCATTCTACAGAGTGCCTGACAATAAAGACCCAGAGGTAAACCTCGAAGAAATTAAGATCATAAAACAAGCAATCCCTAGGACGTATTACACCAGCAGGGTACTACTATATGCCTAGTTGGTTACTTTAACCTCGTGGAATGATTGGGAGTCCCGCAGAGTTCGCCCAGGATCAAGAAGAAAGATTTCTGTGAGCATGTCTTGATAATAGCGGACCACTTTAATTTAGATCAAATGGTCACGGAAACCGACGCGTGAGGATAGGATTTTAGACCTCTTTCTCACTAACAACCCAACGCTTGTTGCAAGATCTATTATTATCCCGGTATCAGTGACACGATGGGATCCGCTTTGGTAATCTTCTTTCTCATCCCAGGCTGCAAGTTACCAACCCTAGAAAGATTTATAGATAGATAAAGCTAACGTAGAGGGCCTGAAAAAGACCTGTTCAGACCTGATCACAAAATTACCCACAGCAATTGAACCCAAGTGCTGAAGAAGATTGGGATACCTTTAAAAAGGGATCTTTAGTAGTATGGGATAGCATTCCCTTTCAAATCATTTTCCTCTAAAAAAACTGCCACCCCATGGATCTCTCACAGGATCAAAAGGTTACTTAGAAAAACAAGAGCATTGTAAGCGGCAAGATCTACTCTACTGGTTCAGGATTGCTAGACAAAAATTCAAACAGAAAAGGCTGTTCAAAAGAAACAAAGAACGCATACTGGAAATGGTAGTTCATCTTGCATTGTAATCACAATTCTGAATTTTGGTTAAAAAACTTAAGAAAGTAGTATTGGTATTCCAACTCTCAGAATGCCATGGTGAATTAATTTCTGATAGGCAAGAACACAGTGAACAAAATTTTGAATAGCCGTTTTGAATCTGTGTTTCACCAACAAAACCAATGCCAAACTTTGCCCAGCCCTCACAAGTATCCACAAATGCCAGACGTTGTTATCGCCCAAGAGGGGTGTTAAAATGTTTGCAATAAAATTGGATGAAAACCAATCTTCTGGGCCGAGGGTGTTATCGCAAAAAATGGCTAAGACATATGCTACAGAACTGTCACCAACTCTGACTCATATTTTTAAAAAGTCTTTATTGTCCGGTGATCTTCTTGCAGATTGGCTTACAGCCAACATCAGCCCAATATTTAAAAAGGGCGACCGAGCCACTGCAGCTAACTATCGCCCTGTGTCCTTACTCCTATCAGTTGCAAGATATTTGAACATATTATACATGTACATCATGCAATCAATTTAGTAATACAAAATTTTTGACAGACCGGTAACATGGGTTTTAGATCACAGCCTTCCTGCGAATCACAACCTCATTTTAACAACCGATGACCTAGTTAAATCCTTGGATAAAAACGTCCCTGTTAATATGATCATCATGGATTTCAGCAGGGCTTTTTTCAGACTTGTGTTCCTCACACCAGATTATTGTAACAAGATGAAATGCTTTGGTTCACAGGAAGGACACACACTTGGATATCGAATTTCTTAACTCAAGAATCAGAGAGTTGTCGTGGATGGGTCCATTCACATTGGGTGCGTTAGATCAGGCGTTCCGCAAGGCACCGTACTCGGCCATTCTTATTCCCTGGCATACTGAAACGACCTCCCAAATAACATCTCATCAGAGGTTCGTTTTATTTTGCCGATGATTGTGTTTATGTATCGTCCCCCACTCCACGACAAATCTGAATGTTTCTTGTTTACAGGCGACCTGAAAATTTTTTTTTTTTGTACACCTGGCAGGACATTTGGCAAATGAAATTCAAACCTCCAAAAATGCTATGTCCTTAAACGCACTCATCCAGTCCGCAACCTAACACCATCATATAAATTGGGAACACGCGTTACAAGAAACTGCATCACATTCATACTTAGGGGTACACATTAACAATGGTCTTAAATGGGATGACCACATAAATCACTGTGTCTCAAAGCCAAAAGAGTACTAAAACCTTGTATGCAGGGAACCTACACCCATGTACAACTGAAGCTTAAGTCCGATCAAGATTTTCAAAATATTATATTTTTGTGTAATAATAAAAATATTCACTGAACTAAAGATATTAACCCAAAATGCACAATTCCGACATTTGAGATAATCGGATTTTTCGTTTGATGCAGTAAACCTTTATGTGTAGTATTACGTCCCATAGGCTCTGTGTATAACCAATAATTCCCGATCCTAATTTTATAAAACAAAGTTGTGATTTTTCTATATGAAGGCATTCGATTTAAGCTTAGCAATTTCACACAGTTATTAAGTATATGGACAATCATTATGTACATGCAAAAAACACGATTTTTTTTTGGAAATTTAGGCGCCCTCCTCAGGAAATCTCTGAGTCGGCCTTTAAGAGGCAACGGCTTATAAAACTGTGGTCCGGCCTCATTTAGAATACTCAAGTCATTGTGGGATCCACATAACAATGAACTCAAACAAGAAATTGGAAATGGTTTCAGCATCGGGCGGCCCAGATTTGCTTGTAGAAATACGCGAGAAGAGCGTGTGACTAAAATGCTGGCTGAACTGAACTGGATAAGTTTAGAACTCCGTAGACATGCTGCAAGACTGACCCTTCTCTATAAAATATAATCATATCGACCAGGTGCCATTACCTTCGAGAAAAGTTTCTCACATCCAGCCTCGTCCTACTCGTCATAGCCAATAATAAATCATACCTGAGACCAATTGCAAAAAAGGACTGTTACAAACCCTCTTTTTTCAAAAGACAATATACGAATGGAATAGACCAGACTCGCTTATCAACATCCCCTCTCACCGAAGTATTCAATGAAGAAGTAACCAACTACCTGAGACAACAACTCGCATCTAAGAAAGCTTTTCATTCAGCGCACACACCCCTCTGCGTTTGGCTTCGAGGAGTGTTGCAGAGTAACAGTCAATCAAAGTCAAAGCACGAGAGATTTTGGGGGCATCCATACATTGTGTCATAATATGGGGATTTTAAATATTATAGGAAGCTTTACATTAGCGCAAAATCAGAATTTTCACATTTTTTGGGACACCTATAAGGTGAAATCTCTGTTTCACTCTTAAAGGTGCGTTGTTCCGATCGTCTTTAGGACCCCCCTGATTTACCCGAAGTAGTAACAATTTTGAATATCAGATTATAATTGTCGTCCTGAAAATTTGAGCCCGCAAATCCATTTCAGTTCCTAGATATAAAGCAAAAAACCACCGTTTTAATGGTTAACCATCAATAATTAGCACAGTATTATTGCTTCTCCCATCAAATCTGCAAGTTTGTTTCCCCCGGTACCTGATGGGGTCTACGTGCAATTGCCAGGCGCTCATATCACGTAGAAGGCTTAATGTATTCGGCGGCGCGGGCGCAGGCATATAAATACGGGATTCTCAGGAGTTAATTGGTAGGCCGTTGCGTCTAAAAACCATGTGTTTTATGGGCATTGCCTGGAAACGCAAATCGGCCAGTTCTGTCCAAATTGGTCAGAATAATAATTTGTAAACAAGGTTACACCTACGTTGAAGATTCCCGGAAGGTCGGGGGTGGGGGGGGTAGACATCCAACCTAGCCCAGATCTACATCAACTTCCGGCGTAACGCAGAGTGCTAGTCCTACTCACAGACGTAACGGTAATTAGGGCGCTCAGATTACGTATAGGCCTATCGAACGGTCACAACCAAACAACAGTTTGACTAAAAGGCTAGGGCTGGTCACGAATATTTAATCTAAATGACCGTTATTGAAAATTACACAAACAACTTTTTTCATCGAGGTTAATCAACTAACCCCCGACGGATTTTGACGTCAATATATTTCTAAATTATCGAACTCTTAAAAGAGCCGATTTCTAATGTCACTGAGCCCAGAGACCGGCATAAATAATACTGCACGTAGCAGTAGCAAGTTTCCTAAATAACCGTTTGTAAATCCCAATGCCCAAATTGAAAACGATCGTGGCTTACCCCCCCCCCAGTTTTTTTTTGAAAGAAATTTTTTAATTTGCTTATTTTTGATATGTGTTAAATGGTTCATTAACATTGTCTTGGAACCCCAATTGGCCATTTCCTGGCCAAATGTGTCAAAATAATGATTTTTTTCAACAAAGTGGACACTTTGGAAGTTTTCCCGGAAGTGTTTTTTGATGGTTCCCGTGTTTTCCGCCTCTTTTGTGTTCCAATGGTTGATGAGTATTGCCTGGCCCTCGATTCAACTATTTTGCTGCTTCAAAATGGGTCAAAAATAATGAGAAATAAAGAAAAGTTGGACCTTCGTGAGGTTTGCTTGGAAGGTTTTTTTGGATGTTCTCGTGTTTTTTTGGCCTTCTGGTGTTTCCAAGGTTGATGAGCTTTGCTAGCCCCGATTCACTATTTTACTTCAAAATATGATTTTTTAAAGAAAAGTCCACTCTTTTCGGAAAAAAGTCCACTTTTCCGAAGTCCCGCACCCCCCCCCCCCCCCCCCCATAATCCCATATTCCTGCGTAAGGCCTGCAGATTTTCCCCTGATGGTGTTCCCCCGCAGAAACTAAAATTGAAACCGAATTTTGCCATAGGAGTAAACATTTTTATTTGTAAACATTTTCTACTATTATTCGGAGCAAATCACCATTTGAACCCATATACTTTCTATAGACTGGATTGTGGGTGTTACGGGGGTGACTGAAGGGGATTCGTGGATGTCGCCCCCGCCCACAGTTTTGAACATTAAAATGAAATCTAAATGTTCCATTAGTTTTGGTGGGCAACAGTTTTTGTACTGTTTTTTGTGTTTTTGCGACTATCGACATTGGGAAGTAAATTTCTTCTATCATGCCTGTGAGAGGCCACCGTACAGACAAAAGAGAAAAATACAAAAAAAATCAGTAAGCGTCAAATCAGAGTCAAATCAAAAATTGGGTGAAGATATAAGAAAAGATCGTAAATTTTAGCAACAAAAGAGTTTCAAAAATGAAATGAAATCACTAAAAGAGAAACATCTCCCATCCAGCGAATCCCCCCATCATCCCCCCCCCCCCCCGCCCCCCCCGCACGGAACCTGAGCACCACTAAAGAAAGGGGGTTCGATAGTGAGTAGGGAGAGGTCCCCACCTTCCTGAACCCAGATATCATGCCAGGAGCCTTAAAAGACCCGATTTGATCCCCTTTTCGGTTCGAGGAGGGGGGTCAAAAAGAAATTTCGATCCGTTCTTCCCGAAAAACTTTTCTAGTTGATAGGGAGAGACTCGGTAAAAAAATCCAAACTAAGTGGTATGGACCCAGGAAAGATTCAAACTACTCCAAAACCTTCTACGGGACCCCGAGACCTCCCCCGCAACCCATAAGAAAGGAACCCTGGGGGGGGTGGGGGGGGGGGTGGATGCCAGGGGGTACACGGCAAAACAATCAAAAACCTGGTTTTTAGTTAGGAACGTCTACCATTAACAGCTTTTGTATTCGGATTCGGATTCTCACAGGCCGTCGGTCTGCGGCGCGAGAGGCTATTGTCACGGCAATTTGGCAATTTTCCCACGGTGTAGCCTATTAGGGTATATGTCATAGACTGCGAAGACATGGGGAGCGAGTGGCGATTCAAAGGTGAAACATTTTGTCTCGCATAAAGAAGGGCAAAAAAGCCCGTTCGTCAATGCACTACTTAATGGCACTTGTACGTAAATTGAAATTACTCAAAATAAGGAAAAGAAAGAGTTTTTTTCACACAAAGGAATTTTGTTATATCAATGAACATAAGGAAAAATTTCCGAAAAAAAAATAACGAGGAATGTTGAAATTAATTAGATAAATAAATAAATGCAGTAAATAAAATAGCAGAACATTTATAACATAAGATAAATGGTTATTTGGTTTAAATATAGAAATAAATGAATGAAGGAAAGAATGAATGAAGGAATAAATCCCAACTTCCCTTTATTATTATGAATAAATAAAAAATAAGAAAGGAAGGAGGGAAGAAGGGAAGGAAAAGGGAAGGGAAGGGAAGGGGAGGGGAAGCGGAAAGGAGGGTGAAAGGGGGCGGGGAAAGGGGCCCAAGGGCAGGAGGCCAGGGGCAGGGGCCCAGAGAGCCCGGGGAGACTCAGGAGGCCCAGGGGGACCGGGGAAGGGGCCAAGACAGTGGGCAGGGGAGGACCCAGGGGGCGGGGGCCAGGGGCCCAAGGGGCACATGAGACTGTGGCATAATTTTTCGATAATATGTTAAGATTTTTTCTTTCAAATACAAGAAATATTCACAATTTGTATTGACTTCGCATTGACTCAGTACGGTGACCTCCCAATATTTTGCCCTGCGTAAAATGGTCGCTGGGGAAGTTTCGGCTGTATCAATCGACTACCATTCGCGTGCGAGCCCGCTATCCATGTATAGAGGTCAGTGGGGATTTTAAAATTCCGGTGTTAACCTCAAAGAGATAAAGGGATTAGGCTATCTGGTGTACAATTTTGTATTTTTTTTTACAGAAACCTGGGCAGTATCAGTAAAATACTTAACCTTTATGCTCATCAATCATTGGAACACAAAGCAGGCCAAAATCACCGGGAACCATCCAAAAACCATTAAAAATCATTATTTTGACTATTCTGGCCAGAAATGGCCAATTTGGGTTCCAGGCAATGGTCATTAACCATTGAAACACAAAGGAGCCGAAAACACATGGAACCATCCAAACACCTTCCAAGAAACCTCGGGAAGTGTCCACTTTTGTTTAAAAAAACAATCATTATTTGTCCATTTTAGACAAAAATTGCCGATTTGTGTTCCAGGCAATGTTCAACAACCATTGATACAAAAAGGAACCGAGAAAACTGGGAACCATTCAGAAACCATCTGGAACCATACAAAGTGTCCACTTTTCTTTAGAAATTAATAGTTTGACCATTTTGAAGCAAAATAGTTGAATCGAGGGCCAGGCAATGCTCATCAACCACTGAAACACAAAGCAGGCCTAAAACACCGGGAACCATCCAAAAACCTGCCGGGAAACTTCCAAAGTGACCACTTTTGTTAAAAAAACATTATTTTGACCATTCCGGACAGAAATGGCCAATTTGGGTTCAAGGCAATGGTCATCAACCGCTGAAACACAATGGAGCGGAAAACACATTGAACCATCCAATTTGGGCATTGTGGATTTCCAAACGGTAATTTGTAGAACTGCTACGTGCATTTATTATGGCAGTCTCTGTCTCAGTGACATTACAAAATCGGCTCTTAAACCTTCGTTCAAAAGATCTGAGTAATAGCATGATAATTTAAGAAAAACATCAAAAAACAGTGTTTTTTATTCATAACGGTGTGCTTCTCATAAAGGCTTTTGTATTCTGATTCGGATTCTCACAAGGCCTGGCGGCTGCGCTCGAGAGCTATTGCTCGCAATTTTGGCAATTTTCCCACGTGTAGCTATTATGTGTATTGTCATAGACTGCGAGAAGACCTGTATAGCGAGTGGCGATTCAAAGGTGAACTTTGTGTCTCGCCTAATCAGAAGGGCAAAAAGCCCGGCGTCACTGCCCTTCTTTCAATGGCACTTTGTACGTTAAATTGACATTTACTCAAAATAAGGAAAATAAGAGTTTTTTTCACACATCATTAACAATCCTTGAAATATAACACTTTTAAAAAAAAGAAAAAATTTCCGAAAAAAATAATCGAGGAAATGTGAAATAATATATAAATAAATAAATCGTAATAAAATAGCATAACATTTTATAACATAAGATAAATGGTATTTTGGGTTTAAATATAGAAAGACATGAAAGTGCAGAATGAATGAAGGAAAGAATAATGAAGGACTAAATCCCACTTCCGTTATTATTATGGATAAATAAAAAATAAGAAAGGTGAGGTAAGAAGGTAATGAAAGGGAAGGAAGGGTATGGGGAGGGGAAGCGGAAAGGAGGGTGGAAAGGGGTCGGGGAAAGGGTCCAAGGTGCATTTAGGCCAGGGTCAGGCCCAGATAGCCGGGTAGACTCAGGAGGCCCAGGTGACCGTGAAGGGTCCCAGACATTGGGCAGTGGAGGACCCCGGGGGCGGGGGGCCATTGGCCCACGGTCCCATAGATACTGTGTCACATGGCAGGCATAGTTTCTAAATATGTTAATATTTTTTCTTTCAAATACAAGATTATTCACAGCAGTACTACCAATTGTATTGACTTCGCATTGACTCAGTACGGTGACCTCCCAATGTTTTGCCCATCGTAAAATGGTCGCTGGGGAAGTTTTCGGCTGTATCAATCGACCTACCTATTCGCGTTCGAGCCCGTCTATCCATGTATAGAGGTAGTGGGGATTTCAAATTCCGTGTTAACCGCAAAGAGATAAAGGATGAAGACTGGTGTACACCTTTTGTATTTTTTTTTTTACGAACCTGGCAGTATCAGTAAATACTTAACCTTCTGCTCATCAATCATTGGAACACAAAGCAGGCCAAAATCACCGGGAACCATCCAAAAACCATTAAACATCATTATTTTTGGACTATTCTGTCTGGCCAGGATGTTCCATTTGGGTTTCCAGCAATGGTCATTAACCCATTGAAACACAAAGTGAGCCCGAAAAACACATGAACCATCCACCCCTTCCAAAAACCTCGGAATTTACCACTTTGTTTTAAAAAAAACAATCATTAATTGTTTGTCCATTTAGACAAAAATGCCGATTTGTGTTCCAGGCAATGTTCAACAACCATTGATCCAAAAAGAACCGAGAAAACTGGGAACCATCAGAAACCATCTGGAACCATGACAAATTGTCCCTTTCTTTAGAAAGTAATAGTTTGACCATTTTGAAGGCAAATGTTGAATCAGGCTCATCAATGCTCATCAACCACTGAAACACAAAGCATGCCAAAACAAACAAACCGGGAACCATCCAAAACCCTGCGGGAACTTCCAAAGTGACCACTTTTTGTTAAAAAAATAAATTATTTTATTTTGACCAATTCCGTACAGAAATGGCCATTTTGGGTTCCAAAATGGGCATCAACCGCTGAAACAACATGGAGCGGAAAACACATTGAACCATCCAATGTGGCATTGTTGATTTCCAAACGGTAATTTTGTAGAACTTCTACTGCATTTATTTGGCAGCTCTGTCTCAGTGACATTACAAAATCGGCTTTTAAACCTTCGTCAAAAGATCCTGATTAATGGCAATGATAATTTTGAAAACATATTGACGTCAAAATCCTTCGAGCTTACTTGGATTAAACCTCGCTGCAAAAACAGTCAATTTCCAATAACGGCATTTAGATTTAATATTCTTTACCAGACCTAGTCGCCGGTGTGTGACCTTTCGATATACGTAAGAGCGGCCCTCCCTACCGTTACGTCTTTTGATTAGGAGGACCGCACTCGGGTCACGCCGGAAATGGATGTAATCTGTTGCCATTACCTAGGTAGGGCATGCCTACCCCCCCCGACCTTCCAGGAACTTCAAAGTGTCCACCTTTGTTTACAAATCATTTTGGGACAGACCAATTTGGACAGAATGGCCGATTTGGGTTTCAGGCAATGGCCCCATAAAAACATGGTTTATTAGACGCAACGGCCTACCATGTAATCCTGAGAATCCCGCCATTTGTATGCTGCACCCGCGCCTTTGCCTGCGCACGCGCCGAATACATTAAGCCAGTAGAGAACACCATAAAGTAGAGTCATTTCATGAGATCCGTGCCATTTTCTAGGATACCTTTTTATTTCTTGATGATTTGGGCAAGGTGGATCAATGTAAAAAAACAGCTCCTATACGACCGCCCAAACGACGGCTAACTTTTTATTAGAAGCGTTTTTCAAAATGGCCGCTGCCGCCATTTGAAATACATAAAAGTGATTTTCTGGACCCTAGATAAAAAGCTATACGGATTTAATGAGGTGTCATTTCCGTTTTTCCTCCCACTAATTTTAGCACAACAGATCAGTTGGAGTATGTTTAGTACATTTGAATGCCATCTTGACCTCTAATTCCAATATTGGCTGCCAATGTCATCATATGGATATGTCATAAATAAATAGCTTTGCTCAGAATATGTAGACTGAACCAAAATAGTGTCTTTCCTATAGTTTTGGCATTAGAAAGCAATTACAAATGGTACTTGTAGCAGTTTGGAGGGAGACTGTCGCTCTAAAAATTCAGATGGCGACCAGATGCCATCTGAAAATGAGATATTTGCTATAATTTTTCTCCGGCACCAGGACCTAATAAAGGAACAAGTATTGGTGTGTTTTGATTCCTAGTTTGTCAGGAAAATTCGACATTTGCTGCACTTGACCTTTTAAAATCGAGATGGTGGCAGCACAACAGATCAGTTCAGTTGAGTAATGTTTATTTAATTTAATGCCATTCTTGACCTCTAAATCCAAGATTGCTGCCGACATCATCTTGGACATGTATAATTTTATTACATAATGGTTTGCTCAGATTATGAAGACTGACAAATAATGGGGTGTTTTTCTACGCATTTTGGCATGCTATATCAATATAACGGAGGGAATGAGGGATGAAGAGAGTTCAGAGAAGAGGTGAAGAGGCTGCAAAATTAAAGAGGTCAAAAAGAGACATACCGGGATGGAAGGGTGAGGGGGGAAAGGGGGGGGAGGTGAAGGCACAGGATGTGCACAATAGGGTATACGAACTAAGGGGGAGTTGGTTAGAGAGGGAGAAGGATGGCAGGAGACAGTGCTTGTGAGAAGGCGAAGTAAGAGAAAACAGGGCTGGCGGGAAAACGAAATAGCTTCAGGAAAAAAAGGGGAATGAGGGGAAGTAAGAGAGAACGGGGCAAAGGGGGAGTGGAGAGCAGGTCAGAAAGAACTGGAAGAGGAGCGGTAACGAATAAGCAGGGGAGAACGCTTAGCAAGAATGAGTGGGGGCAAAACGGCGAGGAAATAGAGCCAGCAGCGATGGTCAAGATCGAGTCGAAGGCGGGATGTAGGTAGGTGTCGACAAGAAAAATAAGGGACCGAGGGTGGGGAGGGCAGCCGAAGTAAGGAAAGAGCTGATGCGGAGTATGCAGAAAGAAGCGTCGAATACGAAAAAAGCAAAAGAGGAGCGTGAGGGGGGAAGATAGAGGATCTAAGGGAAAAACATCGGCCAAAAGGAAATCGCAAGTAGAGTGATAAGGCCGGGGGGGATAGACGAGTAAGGAGATAATTGGAAAGAAGCAATAGAGACAAAGGAGTTTGAGGAACTTAAGGAAAAGTCGTGTTCCCTTTCGTGTTCTTTTTCTCGTTTTTCTTCCGTTCTCTGTCTCTCAAAATTCAAGATGGAGACCAGATGCTATCTTGAAAATGATATATTGTCCCTATTTTTCTGGCAACACAGGACCTAAAGTAAAGGAACAAGTATTTTGCTTCCTTTGATACTAGTTTTGTCATGGAAAAAATCAACTGGAATAGTATATACGTACAACATTTTGGCTGAACACAATTCCCCCTTTAAAGATGAACTAATCCAAGATGGTGGCTATCAGCTCTTGAAAAATTAAAACATAAACGATTTGACCCCAATGCCCTAAAATTGGCAAGGTAATCATTTTTTTCTAATTTCGGCATGTAATAAACCCGTTTTAAAAACCTGAAGCACCCTCACAAAACCCTTGACATGGTCATGGATCCTTATCAGAGATGCCAGATTCAGAGTTTGAATTTGAATTAAGACTTGTTTTTACTCCCCTAATTTTGTCTGAGTATAATTACCGGAGGCACTCAACTTTTTTTCATGTAGGGATGTGGTGGCCCCCGATTCCAAATTTCCAATTGGGAATGATTTGGTCTGGCCAATACCTTGGTTAGGGTCTTAATAATTTTGAGAACTTTTGCAGGCGTAAGAGCTGTAATTTTTGCTAAAGTTTAGCTTTGAAGTAGAACATTTGCAACCAGAACATTTTCAATAAAAGTGGAACCTTTATTACGCTTCTTGAGAGACACAAATTGGGGGGGGGGGGGGCAAAAAAAAAAAGAAAATCTTAAGGGGCACATCCATTTCCAACAAAGTACATATTCCTTAAAAGAGCTCAAATAGATAGATTGGCACTTGAACTTGCACGGAGCCACTAAAGCGTTTTCACTCCCCCCCCTTAATATTATATAGAGCCATAGCCCTTACAACCCTCAACACCAATATAACTCACTGAGCTGAGTGGGGAAAATGCACTAAGTCCAAAAGATGCGATGACGTCATCGCACCAACACGCATTGGGCACGAAATCGCTGACCAGGCCAGGACATCCTTATTGCTTGCCATGCCTGGTCCCATATGAAATGGTGGGCCGGAGGCCACGGGTTCGAAACCCGCCAGCCCTTCGGGTTTCTTTAGTTTCCTACTCCCTTTAACCCCTTTCCTTCCTCTCTGGAATAGGCTAGAAACCAAAAGGCAGTTAGGGTTAAAAGAGCATATTTCAAGTTGCAGGTCAGGTTGGTCATTGTCCGGGGAGGTCTCTCGGATGTTGTGTCGGGGTACCCATGCTCGTCCCAACACAAATGAGGACTAGCTGTCATGCGGGGACTAACTGGCTACGGGTTATCAACTTTCATTTTGTGATTGTGACTGGTTCAATATGCAAATAGGAAAAATTTAAACCTAAACATATCAGCAAAATCACCCTGAGTGTAATTTTTCTTGAAGTAGCACAAGTGTCATTTTGTGTATATTGGGCTATTTTTAAAGGTATATGTTCTTTTATTTTGTGGTATTGAGAACGGTCCCGCAAACGTATAATCACTCGCAAATTGGTCGCATTAGGGGTATACTGTTCACTGAAAACACTATAATTTCATCAATCAAAACTGGTCCTGTATTGGGGATATTTTGCACTGAAAATTGGTCCCGTTAGAACCACTTTCACAACCCCTGGAACGAGCATAATGGATACCCAACCGAAAATCAAGACCCCAGGGTCATTTCCAGCCCTTTTCTCTTCATTTTCAGCAGTCATTTTTTTTAATAGTTAAATTTACATACGCACAATAATCGAGAAATTTTTAGGGGTATTACTCTCTCAACGTAAATCAGGTGGTCATTGGGCAGTCTGAGGATTTTAGAGACATTTACCAAAACTCTTAGGGGGAGGATTGAATTAAATGGAAAAAACATCTATTGTGCTGTGGAACAAGCCTTTCAAGAACATCAGTACAGCTCTGTCAAATTTGTTCAGAGATAATCTCCGGGCTCCTGCGTGTGAACGCAAAAACCCCACTGAGGAGACCAACATTGGCACTGGAGAATGGTCACAGGCAAACAGCACCCTCCTGTGCGAATCCTAGAACTGATCAAATTCTCAATGGTGCCCTAACTTCTTCCACCGGTGGATATATCTCAAACCTCATCATCAGTGAGCTGGCCCCACAACTTCAACATATTTAGCTGCTGCTGCTCATACACAAGAACATCAGTGCTAGGTGTTTTGTGTATGAGGATATGACCTGCATCCATTATACCTTTAATTAAGTTAAATCCATACCCATTATAAAAGTTTATTTTGGTAATAAACGACTCTGGAGTGGTTTTATTAGTCTGCACAACAGAAGTCAAGAAGATGCACATCAAAGTGTGAAAATGTCCTGTAAAGCCTTTCAGACCTGATCCATTGACATTGCCAAGCATGGTTTTCCTATTGTATGTAAAATTTAAACAACCATTAAAACAAAAAAATTCATTTACTGAAAAGAAGAGAAAGGGCTGGAATGACCACTGTGATACCTTGAAATATGGTCGCTCTACAGACTGTTCCCATAAAAACTATACAATTACAAACTAAAAATTGTAAAAAAATATAAAGTGCTATTTTTGCAAGATATTTTGACTTAGTTGGTTAGACCAATCCCTACATTCTAAATCCTCGCCTTTATTCCGATCCAATTTTGAGGCACTCATAAGCGAGATATCTGTCAGTTGAACACGAAGGCTAAAATACCCACTTGGGCCCATTTTATCACCTGAAGGTATAGCAGAAACTACCCAATATAAGGCATGTAGCAGACCATCAATCATTGTAGATTACCCCTTTTCCAACAAAAGAATTTGAAAGATCAGGCTGAAAGTAATTATCATGCATTGAACTAACCAATACGATATTTTTCAGTGAAAGCAATTATGATGTTGTGGTGAAAAGGGAACTCACTTCCTCAGAGGGACACATAATATGAAATTCATAAGTGAATTTATGGTGTGGGAATTGCTGCAGGGATCGCAGACATCCTCTTAGTCCGAATAGCACGCGGTCTACAGTATGTCTGTATGTGAACGGGCGAAAAGTGTGTGGACCACGCTCATAATAGTGGATCGACAACTTTCACCCTTCCCCTTCTCCACGCTCCTCAAAGATGCGACAGTGAGGAATAATGATGAGAAGCATTGTTCACAAAGTAGATCAATAAAGGAAGGCTGGTTGTGTTCAAAGGTCTCAAGCTACTTTCAACAAGGCGTGGTTTTATGGTTCTTACATTCTGCTCTGCTGAAACCTTGAGTAAAGCCGAGACAACAATACTGTTTCGTAGTTTGAATTTCCTTCCCAATTCTACCACAGTATTTATAGGTTCAATTTGTGACCAATTATAAGAAAGTTGTATAAATTATGAAAATCAAAAAAGAAAAAAATAAAAAACTTAAAAAAAGCAAAAACTTTGTTTTTTCATTTCAAAGAATGTCTGAAGGTGATTTTCAATGGCAACTTTTGTTGATATCAGGATATCCGAAACCTGGCCCAAACAGTTTTTTTAACTGTTCCATAATTCAACCATAAACTCCTAAAAACCAGACCTCCCAAATTCCCATTACACCACTAAAATTCTCATGAAAGCTGGAACACTCAAAAAAAGAATCAGTAAAAAAACTCAGATGAATGAACTTAAATTTTTGACCAAAAAAAATTTAATCTTTGGATTGTATATGTTTTTTTTGGGACGCTGTAGTGGGCTATTATAATATCTCATGGGTAAAACCTGAATACAAGTCCCAATTTATCCATTTGAGCTCTTTCAAGGAATTTGGTATTTTGTTTGGAAATGTGGCCTGTGCCCCTTAAGTAGATCCCCATTGTACACACTCACAAGAACTACAATCGGACAGAACGACCCAACCCCCAAACCCCAGTTGACAAGCTGAATCCAGCGTTGCTAAAGTCCCCTTTTTTGTTTCCTCAGAAGCTAAACTTTAGCCATATTCCAGCTCCTAATTCTTCAAATATCAAAATGTTCAATCCCTAAAACCCTACTTTTGGGCAGACTAAATCTGAATTCCCAATCTCCCCCCCCCCCAAAGTTCGGAAATCACGACCGCACATCCCTACCTGAAAATAGTTTGATTATCCCCCGGGTAATTATACTCAAGCTCCTAAAGGGGTAGTTTTTACGTTCTTGTTATTCCACATTACCTATTAGACGTCAGTTTTTCTTGTAGTATCTTTTTATATAATGGTCCCCTGACCATTTCACAGTGATTTCGTAGATGGGTGCTTCAGTTCAAATTGATTGTGGATATCCCAAAATTAGAAAAAAAGAATTCCTATCTGTTAATTTCTAAGAAGAGGCTTTGGTGTCAATAGTCCTTTACCAATTTTTCAGATGCTCTAGCCACCCTACATCATTTCGATTTCAAAGTCAATGTGGTCAGCAATGTGGAAGTTTTCCTGACAAAACTGAAACACACCAATAACTTGTTCCTTTAGTTCCTGTGTTGCCTGTGTTGGCAATATCTCTTTTCAAGATGCAGCTGGTCGCCATCTGAAGTTTTAAGACCCCAGTCTGTCAAACGCTACAGATTGCCATTCTTATTGCTTTCCTAATGCCAAAAGTATTAAGGAAAAACAAGGGATCCTAAAAATTGGTAACGGATCTCATGAAAATGACCTTTGTGTTGTTTCTACACCAGAGACATAAATTGGAACAAGACCTTTAACTCGGTGGCGGTCGTTTGGAAAGCCATCTCGATACGGAGGATGTGGGCCACTATTTCAGTAGACAAGGTGTATCATCAGTGTCAAGAATTCATGTAAAAGGGTATTGTTTCTTCAGGATCGGAATAAAAAAGGTCTAAGAATTCACGAAAAAATAAAAAAAAGTTATAGTTTCTAACTGACGGTTTTACGCATTAGGGTCCATATTCAGAATTAAAAACAAAAACCCAAGTCTGTTCCGAAGTCTGTGATTGCCGTTCAAACACGGGTCTTCAAATCCCCAATTGATCAATACATGAAAGCATGTAAACAGTGTGACCATTTGAAAACGTAAGAGATAGAATAAAAATGATCACTTTACTTGTATTTACCTTGATAATTGTAAAAATATTGTCAACAGTGTCTCTTATTAAAAATAAACGAGGTTAGTGGGTATGCTTCAAAACTTGTGGTCTGCTACATCAAGGAGAGTAAAAAGCCCTTTTTTTATTAGTTTAAAACTACAGTTTCGAAATGTTTAAATTTTATCACCTGGTTGCGTTGATGACTTGCTCACTACGATTTAAAGTTCAGTATTGTGGTTCGGGGAATCTCGTTGTATACTCTTTGGCTATCTTTTAAGTGTTCATTGAAGTTTCATTGAAGGTTTGGTGAAAATAAAAATGTTGAGAACGTTAACGTTGTAAATCTTTCTTTGATCACCGAAACATGCCACAGAACCAGACAGTGTGTCACAAAATGCACCAATCCTTTCGTTGGTGGTATCATTTCCAAATTATAATAAACATAACGGCTATGCCTTTCTTCACACGCTATTCAATTTGCGCCTGATTTGCTTCATTCATTGCTTTGTAAGATACAAAGGCAATTACGTATACACCACAAACATCGTTCGAAGTTTAAACAATGATAAATGCACAATGAAAGCAGCCCGCTGTTTGTATTTATTTCTCTCTTTCTTGATGTGTCCGTACCACTTGATGTTGTTCAATTAATCAGTGTCATTTGATCGAACTAAATATCAAACATTTAAAGCAAACAGATGCCAAAAGCTAATATGTGATAATGTCAAGTGATTCATTAGCAGAATTAAGACAAAAGGAGGATAAAGGATTAAAATTTGATTTTGGCCCAAATACAAGTCCATCCCTAAAACATTAGAAGACAAACAGTGGTCAAAACTTCAATGCGATAATGTGATTCGGCATGTGACCTTTGACCTCATAAACAAATGAGGAGTTTGTGAGTAATACATAACCAAGTTTGGTTCAATTGAACTCAACTCCCAAACTTGACCCTCGCATGGCCTGAGCTGGTATGAACTTGACCTCGTCAACAAATAGGGATCCAAGTGCACCTATGACTCCAGTTTGGTTTAAAATCCATGAGTATGCGGATATTACATGCAAATATTAAACCCCTTTTATAACAGCCAAGAAAGCAACGACACTGCTAATCACTAAAACGACTTTGAGCTGGGTATGTGACCTTTGACCTCACCAATAAATGAGGAGATCCCACTTTGCACCTATGACTCAAGGTTGGTTTAAATCATTGAAGTATGCATATATTTACAGGCAAATGTTACCCCTTTTTCATTTTTCGGTTTGTGTATGAACCAAAATGTGTGTTTCCCACTGTGCTGTAATTTAAATACAAAATTGCGAATTTCGTAAAGCTACGATCGATGTGCATGTAAACTTAGGTACACATTGAGTACTAAGGCTAACGGTTCAGATAAAAAAAAATCTCAACTGTTAGATACGTCGAGGGTACTGCGTTTGGGATCACGACAGGCCCGTAGAAGAATTGCACTTTTTTTATCAATGTCCATATCACGATATGGTCTATATATAGCTTAGGCCAATCGAATTAGCGCTTACGTTAACATTGGAAAAACGCCAAAATTACTATTGTTTACATTTTAAATTATATGACGATAGTACTGGGTGGATTTGTAAAGGGATTCATGCTGAGTTTCTATCCGACACCTTGAACACCTCAAGATAGCAATTATTAATGCTCAATGCGCGTGTCCATCGCAGAACTTAATTCTGCATGTGTCTCAAACCTATATCGAGACATTTCGAAAAGGAAAACGTTGATAACTGAAGTCTGACTTTCGTGGGAACCTTTTATTATCACACAGCAGTTTTGCAAACCCAGGCTTTTTCGGTCCCCCCCCGATTCAATAAATTTAACAGTATTTATGATCGCTATTACTATATTTAGTGTATGTTTTTTTTTTTTTTTTTTTTAATTTTTTAGGTTTTTTCTTTTTTTAAATTTTAAAACTTTGATCATAAATTATTTATACATTTTTATAACATTCGGCATTAGCCAGGCAGAAACCCCATATTTAGAGGCTATTAGAAACATCCTCTAGAACAGCGGGGAAAGATTTGAAAAAAGCTTACACTCCTATGAAAACACCATTGGCCCATGTGTGACAAGCGAATCGGCCCCCAAAAAAAAAAAAAAAAGGGCTTTTTTGGGTTTTAAAAAAAAATCCAGGCCAACAACATGAATAAGAAAGTTAGCACGGATTTCAAAAGAGAGATATTGGATCGAATTTGTACACCCGAGAATGTTTATTCGTAGAAGCAAGTTACAAGGAAGTTCATTTGGTGAGAGTAACCCTCTCTTCAATTTTTTACCCCTTGCTCAAAAACCCCCTTATCTGGTACCACTACTATTTTATGTAATGGTTCAATGACATATACGCTCCTCTTCATGCAAACACAAACATCCACGAGTATACATAAACTCAAAACTCTTCACCCTCACGGCTTAAATGAACATCCGCTTTGGACATTTGAAAAGCAATTGCATCAATGTATGACTCATTTGTCAACTTTTTAACCGTTTTGATCTTTGTAGCACTGTAGGTAATATACAATCATGGTGCCAAGAAGTAGGATGGCAGCAGTGCTGAATGGACTTTGTGATACTGTGGTTGAGGCTATTGAAATGAGTAGCCACAGGTTTATTGGGCACAGGGTTTTTTTATCTGTAACATGGTCGAAAATATGGACGGAGAGGGAGTTTTTGTTTCGCCAATGTAGAGGCGCCACATCGCATGATGGCGTAGATGAGGTTCTGCTTGTGCAGGTGAATGAAAGTAGTATGACTTGACATGCTTCGGTACCGTATGACCCAGTGACGGCGTAGTTTGCAGGATGAAAGACATGCCCTTGTTAGCAAAGGAAGAGACGAAGAAAAGAAGAAAGAAACGTCCATTTTCAGGGTGATGGACCGAAGAGCACTAGTCTATGCTGCGTTTCGCCGATATAAAGGATATGACATCTCTTACAGATGACATGTGGACCACCATTGGTGGAGATAACATGTGGATAGGGCTTGAACCTGAAGGGAGTCTAGGTGTCCATGGATCACGAGATTTATTGTCTTCTGTAACAAATGTACAGGTGTTGGTTTTTACGATTGCATGGAAAAAGTGTCAATATCTGTTGCAGCGGACCGAAGGTGCGAGGCACGCACAAATGATTACCAAATGTACGATCTCTTTGGTAAGCAGTTGGAACCTCGAGGAAAGGGAACATGTCTTGGTTGGAGGATCTGGCATGAGACTCTTTGTAGTTCTGGAATACTGTCCTGCGAAAATAGGGTGGATGGAGCGGTGAAGGGGGAAATAAGGGGAATCGTAACAGTTTACACGGGTTCAGTGTTATTGAGTGCAGTAGTTAGTAGTTCTGTCAATGGAGGGCAATTCTTTGATTGGCGGTCTTGTTGATTTCTGGCGGTGTGAGCGCAGTCTCAGCGAACTTGGTGATTTCATCAGATGATCTTCAAATCTATCTTTGGAACAGATACGTTTCGAACGGAGGAGTTGAGAATATGGGACTGAGTTTTTGCATTGCATTGTGGATGACTAGAGGACTACAACAAAGGTTATGGGAGGTTAAATAATATCAGATCTATAGTGTCAGCATGGATGTAGAGTTTGGGAATCCAAGAAAATTGCTGGAAAGATCATGGGATATTTTCAAAGCTGATGGAAGGTAAGGACAGTTTTAATGAATTCACAAAGTTCTTCGAGACTACAGTTAGCTGCACCAATAATGTCATCGAATGTAGCTGTTTGTACAGCAGGGGGCATATACACCAGAGATGATTGAACGAAGCGTGTTCATATAATCCAAAGTGAGACAGGCCATTGTTAGCAAAGGAGAGAACCGTCCATTTTCAGGGTGATGGACCGAAGAGCACTAGTCTACGCTGCGTTTCACCCATATAAAGGATATGACATCTCTTACAGATGATACTGTGGACCACAATGGTGGATGATGAGATTACATGTGATATGGCTGAAAGGAGTCTAGGGGTCCAGGTCACGAGATTATGGTCTTCTTGTAACAAATGTACAGGTGTTGGTTTTTCTACCGATTGCATGGAAAAAGTGTCAATATCTGTTGAAGAGGAAACGAAGGTGAGAGGCACAACCACCAAAGATTACAAATGTTACGATCTCTTTGTAAGGCAGTTGGACCTCGAGGAAAATGTTCTTTGTGGACGGATCTGGACTGGACTGTTGTATACGTTCTGGAATACTGTCCTGCGAATAGGGTGTGGATGGATCGGTGGATGTAGGGGGAGGGAATTCAAGGGGAATCCGTTAACAGTTTACTACGGTCAGTGTTCTTGAGTGCAGTAGTTCTGTCAATGCGGGCAATTCTTTGATGGGTCTTTGGTCTTGTTGATTTCTGGCGGTGTTGATCGCAGTCTTCAGAGAACTTGGTGATTTCATTCAGATGATCTTGCAAAATCCGCATCTTTGGAACAGATTACGTTTCGAACGGAGGACTGAGACTATGGGAATGAGTTTTTGAGATAGGCATGGGGATGACTAGAGGACTACAACAAAGAGGTTATTGGGAAGGCTTTAAATTAGATATATCAGATCTATAGTGTCAGCATGGATGTAGAGTTTGGGATCCAAGAAAGTTGCTGGAAAGTCATGGGTATATTTCAAGCTTGAGTGGAAAGGTAGAGTAGAGACAGTTTAATGAATTCACCAAGTTATTCGAGGACTAACAGTTAGCATGCCACAATAGGTTGTGCATCTATGTAGACGTTTGACAGCAGGGGGCATATACCCCAAGCTCCATTGAAACGAAGCGTTGTTCAATATTCCAACACTGAGAGTGAGAAGGCCATTGAAAACACCCATTTTTGCGGTTCCCATGGCAACGCCTTTGACTTGGCAAAAGAACGATTGTGTTAAAGGAAATGTTATTGTTGTTGAGAAAAAGCTTAAGTGAGGAGAAGCCAGGGTGGTGATGGAAAATGGTGACGATATCTAAAGCTTATCCAGGTGGGTAGAGTTATTTTATCGTTAAGGACTTCATTTCAGAGGAAGGGAACTGAGTGCCTATTAAGACTTTCCATTTTGGGTAAAAAAAACGTTTCATTTTATTACCTGAGGGAGTGCTCGCTGAAGAAGAAAGGAAGGGAACGGGAGGAGGAGGAGGGTCGGGGGGAGGGAAGGAAGGAAAGAAAGAAGGAAGACGGTCCTCTGCTTGAGAAAAGTGGAGCAAGAACGGAGTCAATAAATTGAGAGAAATTATGACGCGGGGCAACTGTGGCTGTAAACAATGGGTGTGCCGGGGAGTGTTGGGTTTGGTTGAATCTTTAGTTAAATAAAATAAATGTTGAATGTTGAAGGGAAAGGTTTTGTATAAGGTTGAGAAGGAAGTACCAGGTATGCTTGGATTTGATGTGAGCTTCTTAACTGTGGGAAGAAAGGAAAAGAAAGAAACAGTAGTCTGATAGATTCCACGGGATTGTTTGTGCAGACAACTGCCTTATAGACACAACATAAGTCCCCCCTTAAACAATCCTCCTCATTTCTTATGTAGGCAGTTATAACTAGGGTGAAAGTAATAATAGGTGGTGCGTAATGTAATACTATTATATGGTTTTGTTAGGTACTGTTGTGTGAAAATTAGGGCATACGTTTCTTCACGGCGGCTGGGCACACGATAAAGACAAAAAGAAGTCCGTTGGTCGGAGATGTGAAATAGACATGTTCCGTTGGCCGAATTGAAAAACATTAAATAACAGTACTAACATAGGCCTCCTCTATGTTCAGGAATATATAAATACAGGCTTTAAAGAAGAATGGAGTAGATAGTTGGCAAACAACAAAAACCAAATCTGGTGTAGTTCCATACTTGTTCTTTTCATTATATGAGCCTCTACCCGGGTAACTATGCCCGGCACTCACTAAGTGAAATTATTAAATCTAATTATACCGATTGGTGTGTGCTTTGATTCACAAGTCCAAATGATGTACAGTCGAAAAGACAATATGGACAATGAACATGTATGAGTACTTGGTGCTAAATAGCCTAATTGGGACCATTCACAATCAAGCCGAGGAGCAAAGGCAAAATTGTTAGGCTGATGAGATTAAAAAAAATACCAATTAATTTGGATATAAAAAAGATTTGATCTAAATTTGAAATTAAAAAAAAAGCTTTATCAGGAAGTGTTCACTAAAACCATAAGGAAATCTGGTGTCTATTTTCACATTCGGCCAACGGAATTCCTTATGAAAAACCACACATAAGCCTCCAGGCTATGATCAGCTAGATGCAGAGACAGAAAATAGTTACTCCTTTAAGCAAAATAGTGGTCTATACACCATTTTTTCAATAAGGTTTATAAGGTATTTACTAAATATAGCATTTGTTTTGTTTGGTTGCTCCACAAATGTTCCATAAGATAACTAAACAAGCAGATTGCGTGTTTACGTAACTATATAACCCCCTTTTCTTAACATTTTAGTTGGTCAACCAAAACTTATTTGAGTTTTTTTGTTTTGCGTTCTGAATATTAGGACCTGTGCTACTATCCTATTGTTTATTTTAGACTTATCATGATTATAGGCCTAATATTTGGATAACCATATAATATAAAACCAACGCTCACCCGAGGCATCATATTGGATTCATTTTAGGACCTTTTTCGTATACAAATTAAATAACCGTACTAAGTAGGCATATGTTCGGAAACTAATTTAATACACATGCTTTAAAGAAGCATTGTTGTATATAGTTTGCAAAACTATTTTATTGCGTCTGAAATATAAGGACTGTACTATTCATATGGTCTATCATGACTATAGCCGAATTTGATGGAACCCTATTAAACTAAGCTCACCCCGAGCATGCATATGGAATTCTTTTTGGACTTTTCGTATAAAAATTAAATAACAGTACTAAATAGGCCTATATCAGAACGAAATTAAATGCATCTCTAAAGAAGCATTGTAGTATAGGTGCAAACAAACAAAAACAAAATTGTTGTATTTCCATACGGGGTGTGTCCTCATATATAATGATGTCTAACCGGTTTTAACTAACCACGCGCACTCACTATAGTGAAGATAAATTAATATAACACGCTGTTGGCTTGATTCACACATCCCCATGATGTGAATGTCAAAAAGAAATATGACAATTGAACCATGTAGGTTCTGTGTATAAATTGCCCTAACTAAAATGGGACACCCCATATCACAATCAATCCGAGCAAAATGTAGTAGCTGATGAGATTAAAAAAAATACCAATTATCTGGCCTATAGTGAATCGAAACGCGTCCTACAACAAGCTTATCATGAGTTTCTTAAAACACTAAGGAAAAGAGGGGTGGTGGGTGGGAGAGATGTAAATAGGTGTGAGGAAAAAGTAGGAAGATTATGAGGAAACACAAAAAAAGAAGAAGAATGGGATAATGATCAGATATATGCACAAGAGAAAATTACTCCTTTAAGCAAAATATTGACTTACACATTGTTCAAAAAGTTTATAAGGAATAAATAACTAAGAGTTGTTTTGTTCTCCACAAAATGGTCCATATAAGATAACACTAAACAGCAGATTGCCGTAAACATCTATCACCCCCTTTAACATTTAGTGGCCAAACCAAATATTTTTAGTACGTTCTGAATAGGACCTTTGTACTATTATGTTATTTAGATATCATTTCGATATTAGGCCCAAATATGAAACCATAGTATCAAACCCGCTCACCCGAGCACGCATATATGGGATTCATTTTAGGACTTGTCGTATACAATTAAATCACAGTTAACTAAGTAGGCCTATGTTCGGAACTAATTTAAATACATGCTTAAAGAAGCATTGTAGTATAGTTGCAAATCTATTTTATTGCGTTCTGGAATATAAGGACCTGTACTATCATATTGTTTATCATGACTATAGGCATCCTCAATATGGAACCATTATAAAACTAAGTCACCCGAGCATGCATTATGGGATTCATTTAGACTTTTTCGGATAAAAATTAAATAACAGTACTAAATAGGCCTATAATCAGAAGAAATTAAATGCCATGCTTTTAAAGAAGCATTTGTAAGTATTTGCCCCCCCAACCATACAAAAAAAAATCTGTTGTATTTCCATACTTTCCTAATTATAATGAGTCTAACCGGGTAACTATACCACGCACTCACTATAGTGAAGAATAAATTTAAAAACACGCTTGTGGTGCTTTGATTCACACATCCAACATGATGAGAATGTCGAAAAAGAAATATGACAATTGAACATGTATGGTTCTGGTATTAAATTAGACTAAATTGGGCACACTCACAATCAAGGCGAGCAAAATGTAGCTGATGAGATAACAAAAATAACAATTAATTTGGCTATAGTTAATCGAAACGCGGTCCTACAACAAGCTTATCATAGTTTCGAAAACACTAAGGAATCTCTGGGTCTAATTCACATGCGACAACGGAAGTTCTTATGAAAAACCACACATAAGCCTCCATGTGCATGCTCAGCTAATGCAGAGCAAAATAGTTACTCCTCTTGGTAAGGAAACTATTGACTATACACATTTTTCAAGAAGTGAAAGGAATAACTAGCACTTGTTTTGTTTCTCCACCAAAATGTTCCATTAAGATAAATCTAAACAGGAGATTGCGTCGAAACTCTACACCCCCCTTTAAATCGGTCTATGTGACACATGTATTGCATGAGTCTGGTCATACGCTGCTCAAATTCCTCCTGTAAAAGACGTGATAAGTCATCCAGTGTACTCTTTGCATTCCACGGGTATGCAAGAGCGCTTTTTAAAGGTCTCAGGAAATAGTGATACACTAATCCAAATCTTTATGGGACATTCCCCCCATAACAATAAACAGGGCCCAGAAAAAAAGGAAACACTACCAGTGGCATCATTAGTGAAACGATTGATTTTTTAGTTCAGTGTAAGAATAGATTCACACCGTCACTGCGGATTTTCTATTTCATTACTCTCTGAAAAATCAATAGTTTCACTCAGGGGCGGCGACAGGGGGGTGGCAGGGGGGCGGCGCTCCCTCCGCTACGCTACCTGATGATTTTCAAAAAGTAGGAAAAAACAGGTTTTTTGCCGCAAAAAACTTAGGGGTTTTAAACCAAAATGAGTGTTTTGTACGTTTCGCTCCCCATGATGTTTCGCCCATCCTATGATTTACCCTGGCGCCGCCCCTTGTTCACTAATGAATGTCATCACAAACCAAAATTGAATGCTTCCTAGTCCCTTCTAGTAGACTTGACACAAAACCACATCAATTCTATTCGCATTTCCTGGGACCTTTAAGATGGCTCTAAATGATGATCGAGGGCGGATGGAAAAGTTGGCGAAATTGTTTGTCCATATTTGTTTTGTTTTCCTCACAGACAAGAATAGTTCTGCTTCTTTCTTCTGTGTGGGATGGTGTTATCGTCAAAGAAGACAAAGGCATTACCATAGGCGGAGGGATGCGAGGTGCGCTTACTTGTAGCTCCCACCGCGCCACTCGCACGTATTCCATGGCGCGCTCCACGTATCAAATCATGCGAGTTCATGCGCTGTATATCGATTTTTTACCCCGTACTGTCTGAGATTACAGCGCTCTTGCCTATCCAGTTTAACCTCTATGGTGACGAGTTTCATAATCATGGTCCAGAATGAAATCATGTCCAGAATAATCATGCCGAGTTTAAAACACTGGGAATGATTTTTTCAACATGTGCAAACTGGACCATGATTTTTTTTTTCTCAAACATGAGCAAACTCGGACATGATTTTTTTCTCAACATGCGCAAACTCAACATGATTGGTTGTACACATACACCAAAAAAATCAGGTCGAGATTTCTTAATATTGAAACCAAAAATCATGTCGAGATTTTTGAAACGGACATGATTATGTCAAACTCACCATATAGAGATGCCAACACCGATGTAATAGAGGGCAAAACTGGACATATAGCGCCGAAACTTTGACATATAACCCTGCACACTCGACATATGGCGAGGAAAACTCGATTACAAAGCACGTGAACTCGACATTGCGCGGGAAAACTCGCCATAATTTGATGCGTGGAGCGTGCCATAATTCCAATATTATTATGCGCACCATTGTAGTAGTAGCCATTTTCATCTCAGTGAATCAAAATTATATTCACCTGATGAGGTGCCTGAGGGTTTTTGTTTTTTTTGGGTCCTTAGGGACTGTATGATGAAACAGGTCTGTTTAGTGAATTAATACCTATGTGAAGAAGTACTGCCATCACAGCAAGTTCATTATTTTGATTAATATGCCACGTCCGCGACCTGTCATCAATTTCTTCTATATATGTATATGTTTATGGCAGTCATTCACAAAGGTTATAAACAACTCCAATTTCTTCTGTGTATTTATAATTATTTGAGTTGCTTTCGTATTAAATTTCGTATGTGATCACCTTGTGCTATGGACGGCATTACATTACGCTTCGACGCGTATGGTGCAAAAAACGCGAGCAAAAACATCCACATCCCGTGGTGGCGCAATGGATATTAGCGCATCGAGATCTAAACGGAAGGGTTGTGGGTTCGAGTCCCATCCACGGCAAGTCATTAGTTTGCGATTAATAATACAACGTCCGCGATGCCATAATTTCTAATATTATATATATATCGTGCTCAGAAACAACTTGGTAATAGGGGGTTGTTTTGAAAAAAAATAGGTTTATCATTCGATCATCCAGGATATTGCAAAAGCCCATCGTCGATTGAGTTATCGAATTTTTGGACAATTATCGTTTCATATCCGTTGAGGATCTGATACCAGATGATCTTAAGTGATTATCGACTTGATAAACCCCGTAATGAAATTGATAAACCTAGATTATCGAATAACCCTCGTCTGACGAAGGGGGGGGGGTGGTTACCACCCCCCCCTTCAGGTTTTTTTCCCGGCTTCTAAAACCCCCTTTTTTTGGTGCAAATTATTAAGGAAATTGTCAATGAATGTTCTTCGCTCCTTTCTCCAAAAACCAAACATCCCCGGGGGTATAGGGAAGAAGAGATACGGGTGATCCCAAAGTGATGGTAGGGGACGGGGGGGGTGGTAAACCACCCCCCCCCCTCCGGAAAGGAGTACCAACATGCAACACAACACAGGAACACACAGACAATTGATATTTTTGGTACCAATAGATATAGCTATGGTCCTCCTCTCTTTCCAATGATACCAAAATGAGTACCAACATGCTAGCTAGCATTACTCACACTGAAGTAATAAAGTTCGCATGTCAGCTAAAACGGCCATTTCCATAGACACACACAGGAAAATTACATTTTTCGCCAAAAGGTTGAAAATCAGATTTCATGCTGTTTTTGACTATACTTGCGGTGAGAAATGAATAGTTTATATAATGACAGCCTTTTATTTTGTAGCTAAATAAGGTGTTTGAGTCGCTAAATTGCGAAATCTCAATTTCCACCCTATATTCAGTATTTCGGAATTCCTCAAAATATGACGTCATGGTGACGTCATATGGGGATGTTGGGTACTTATTTTGGTACCAATGGAACGAAAGAAGAAAACTCTAAGCTATCCTTGGTCCAAATTTACAGGATCGGGTTGTTCAGTAATTGAAAAAAAAATCACAGGGGGGTGGTTACCACCCCGGGAGAGTTTTGTTAGAAAAAATGGCTCAGGTAGACGAGGGTTAATCGAAATTTGATAAAGCGAGATTATCAAAATTGTTGATAAAAAATAAGATTTTATTTCTCAAATTTTACTGAGAAAAGATTTATCACTGGACACGTAACTATGTTTACTATAAAATAGAGGAAAGGGGAATTCCCCTATTGACTGTTTGTGCAAAAATTGATATGCACCTGTTAGTTTACATCATCAAGGAGAGATTGTGCAAGACGAATAAGCGGGAATTAGTTGTGAAATCCTTATATACGGAGATTTTTAGAAAAACAACTTTGCCAGAACAGTAACCAAGGAGCTATACAATATTATAGTTATAGCTAGTTTGAACTGCATGAGTGGTAGATCGGTGTAGTAAATAGAGCCAGGATTTATAATACTACGTGAATCAAAAAAACAAATGTGCAATGGATAACTTTTTGGGTATGATAAAATCAAGAATCATAGATTGTTGCTGTTGTAATAAGCAAATCTAATATACGTCCAAGGTTGAAAAAAAAATGAAAAGAAATTGACTGCTGAAAAACTAAGGCCAGATATGACAAATTTTGTAAGCACATCTCTTTTCCTCCATTCCAATGGGGTGAATTTTATACAGTTACGTAAGATATTACGTAAATGTATGATTATATACGGGTATGGCATTATGAAAGTATATGATTGACCCATGCTTTCGCGTAATGATCTATGAATAGCCAAATACATTTTGATTGATCTTAAAAAGGAATTGAATTTTCAACACAAAAGTCACCCAATTTATTCCTGATGTGTAAATGAACAGGTTTTCAACAATATACTGTAATCCAGGTAATAGATACAGGCTATGCCAATAAGGGAATTAGTAACTCTTAGCAATCCTAAAACAATGGAAGATCTTGTTTATGCCTCTGCACAGTCAATGGTGCCAAATAGGATTCCAAGGGATGATTGTGGACAAGATAGAAAATAGTGGTGATTCATCGTGGACTGATATACTGTGGATATTAGTGTCGTCGAAGGGGAACTATGAACCTGTCGTCTTGGAACTGCTGGAACATAAAGTTATATTCAGAGCAATGAGAAGATTTCAATAGAATATTAACCGCTGGAGCATATTTTGCATACTGTCATTTTGGAGGTCGCTGTGAGGACATATTTATCATTGAATTGAAACGCGTCTTTAGTTGAGGACATACTTTAACTTTAAGACTAAAATATTAACATTGTGTGTATCATCAATCCATTGTAATTTGTGTTTTGGACATAAAAAAAATATTGAACTGAACCAATGTGATTAAAATTCATCAAATCATTGTTATATATGATATAAAATTTAGATCATTGTGCACAAGGCTCATTTGTTTGCGTATAAAGGGATTCTTGGGACCTTTTTTAGTCTTCATTGACAAGCGGAATGTGTTCAACTCACTAATGCATCAGCCACGAGATTCACAGAACAGCGAAACCTTTTTTCCTGTTAGTTCAATAGGAATCTGAATAGTTAAAAAAATGAATGTATAAACGCACCATGGCATGGGTATATTTGGTACCCAACCCAACGAATGTAGAAAAAAATCAGATCTCGAGATTGAGACATCTCTGAGAACACTCCTCGTAAGGGTTTTTTATTATATAGACATATATTTAATTACTTTAGTTATATCGTGTATAATGCTATTAATTATATAGACAACTTTATACATGAAAACACAAAATTGAAAACCTGATCAGTTTGATATGTTATTTTAAATTCACCTGACGTAAATGAACAGAACCGCGGATGAATAAAAGGATGCATGCATCGGTAATCACCATTCATCGAGATGATAGATTGCTAGACTAGCAATTATTAATGTGCAATTATGGTGTCCAGTCAATGAACTCTTAAACCCATCATGAGCCTCAAATTATATTGGCCCAGGACACCGGAAACCAAAGTTTCGTGGGAAACCTGTATCATGATTAATTTTTTTCCGTTGTGAACCATAAGAAAATTTGTTTTAATCATTTGTTGTTGTCGATTGTGTAATATAGTGTATGTTTTTTAAAAGGAAATAATTGGTTACTACTTCAGTGAGCAAAACGATTATCCATGATCTTCTCAAAAAACAACCCCCCCCTATAAGCTTTTAAGAACTTTTTTTTTGGACACAGATTATTGAAAAAACGTAACCCTATTTTATTAGACCCATGCTTGAATTATTAAATTTGCCTAGGAAAGAAGTGGGGTCGGTCCAAAGCTTTCACAACTACACAAATAACGTGATAAACGTACATAAATTTACAAAGAGACGTGATAAAGTCGGAAAATAGGAAAAAGTGTCAATGGAGTGCTAATTAGACGAGAAATGGAGCTAAAATGGTTTATCTGTTGAGAACTAGTTTAAAGGATTACAATGCATCTTAAGGGTGGGTATGAAGGGGTGCAAATGTGACTGTTTGAGATGAGTGCTTTTTTTTTGGCGGAGGTAAAGTAACATAAATAGAGGTAGTAGGGAATATGAGAAATCTGATTATGGACGCATCAGAGGGCTGATGTTGTACTGAAATCTTGAGTTTCAAACTCTGGAGGGTCGAGAGGGGTTTTGACCATGTGGAGTTTCTGAGGGTTTATATACGGGAGTTTGTTTTATAACCCTAAAAAAATGGGCGTGTGAAGCGCAACTCCGATTAACATCAGGAGTGTTTAGGAGTGTCGCTGCGGGTGAAAACAGCTTCGGGTATTGGGATAGTGAGCACAGGTTAACCCTCGCAAGGTCATCTTTGTAGAAAAATTCCTGTGTTTTTGAATATCACCCACAAAGTCCACGGCTATGTTGACTGTCTGGTCTCACACTCCGATGTGAGGCGAAGAGGAGGAGGATGGTAAGAAGGATGATTTCTCAAAAAAAACCTGCTTAGTAAAAATAGTACAATCTATCTAAAACCCTGTTTTTGCTAACACATAGTTAATTTGGTCCAATTTAACTTAAAACAAGTACTAGGTAAAATTTTAAAAATGTATCATGTTGGGAGAACATAAAAAACAAAATGACTCTTGGTCAACATTGGCGCTCGATGAAAATTCAATGATTCGTCCCAATTTCAAGTAGATCGAATAATATTTTTCATTTTCTTGCTGTATTGTTAATGTTTAGAGTAGTAACCTTGACATGTGGATGAGTTTTATTGAATATTTCCTATGGGAAATTGCATTTTCTAGATTAGTGGGGGGGTCCCATAGGGACCCCCCCCCCCCCCCCTGACCACACCAACGGGTATGCCCAAGACCTTGAACACTTAAGTGTTTATTTAAAGATGCATTTCGTAATCCTAGCATCTTCATTTTTGCCCTATGTTTTTAACAGAATTCTTTTTGTGTATGTATGCCCGTGTTCCCTGAGCGGACATTTATAAACTTTCGAAAAACGTCAAGTTGACAAACCGCGTCGAGTTTGAACCGATGACGGCGAGTTTGCACGTTTGCAACACGAAGACGGCGCGGAGTTTTGCAAGTTGGTAACGCGGATGACGGCGAGTTTGCAATGGTTGTAACGCGATGACAAAGCGGATGGGTAATAGTTACTAGTAAACCTCATTGTTGGGTAAATTTACTTAGCTTGTACCCAGATTTGATTTTACTAAGATTTATTCAAGATGAGGGTATTCCCCCTTTTTTATTTTTATTTGTAGAGGTAAAGACTAGCCTTAAGAACTGCCATGATATCAATGACTGCAAGGTTTTATGCTGTTTAAAAATAACAAATCAAGATTTGAGTCAAGCAGGCTAATAATATGATTGATAAATGGACAACCTTGGCCTACGTTCTCAGTATGAAAACGCATTTTGTTACAGCACGATGTTGTATATATAAAATTAAAGCAGGGTTGTATGTATACCGAACAACTTTTCTGGCGCGCCCGAGATTGTCTCAGCGAAATTCATGATTGTGTCCAGTCCCATCCCCTCAATATCCATGGCAACCACATTTGAAAGCAATGGTGTAATTCTGCTTTATGCCATTTAATTTAGTTGACTTGTATTGAACGTTTCTTGCTTGCAAAAGTCATGCGCCTATAATTGTTGGTGATGAAATATGTTCTTGACTGGCTAAGGTTTTTGGTGTCAGCAAATTTGTCAAGCAAATTACAACACTTAATTTTCAAGACTGGGTTGTAAATCCCGACAAATCTTTTACAAATCTTAACCAGCACAAAACTTAATGTGTCTTGTCATTAACTTTACATGATGAATATTTCTTGAAGTAGTAGAACTAGGCCGGGAAGAGTTCATAAACTCGTGTTTAAAAGTGAATAGCAAACTACCGAAGCAAGATATCGTTGAGGGCAGATATCAATTTGGCTAGTCATTCCCCAAAACGATGCGGCCAAGCTCCTTCAAAATAGCAGCCTCACCAAAATGAATCAAAATAGATACAGCAATACAGGCAATTACCACAAAACCGATTTAGGGCGTTTGATGCGGGTAGGACATGAGTGTTCACATGACTTCACATACGAACTGTTCCTCGTCCGTTATTCATACATAAACATTCAGAAAACCCTTAATGTGGAGTTGATTCTCAGCTCCAGCCTCCAACGGAAATAAGAAAATATTGTCTTATAACATACCAATAAAAATCGGCATTTTTCGTTGAGATTCGTTTTACGGTTAACCAAAGACGACGTCTAAAATTTGGATTTCCTTTCGCGGCACCGCTTAGTCATTTGACCGGATAATGACAGCCAAGCTCCTTCAATATAGAAACTCCCCTAAATGAACACAAATCAGCAACACACAAGTCAAACCACAAACCGATATGGGCGCTTTGATGTTGAGGTGAGGTGAAGTGAGATGTAAGATCTTACTTAGGGGCCCGCTCGACCACGTATCAAATCATGGCGAGTTTCCCCACGCATGTCGAGTTTCTCGCTGTTATATCGAGTTTACCCCACTATATGTCGAGTGTACAGCGCTTGCCTATCAGTTTGAACTCTAGGTCCGATGTTTAAATCATTGTCCAAATAAATCATGCCGAGTTTTAAAAAAACTGGACATGATTTTTTCAACTTGTTGCAAACGGGACATGATTTTTTCTCAACTGAGCAAAACTCGACATGATTTTTGAAATCTGCATGATTTTTTCGGACAAGAGGAAAAATGGACATGATTTATGTCAAACTCACCATATAGAGAGCCAAAAACTCGATGTATAGAGGGCAACATGGACAGATAGCGCTGGAAACTCGAACATATAACGTGACACTCGGAAGTGTGGCGAGGAAAACTCGATACACAGGCGTGAAACTCGACATGCGCGGGAAAATCGCCATGATTTGAAACTCGGCCATGATTTTTTCTGGCAGGAGGAAAAACTGGACATGATTTATGTCAAATCCCCATATAGAGAGCCAAAAACTCGATGTATAGAGGGCAAACGGACATATAGCGACGTAAACTTCGGGACATATAACGCTGACCACTCGACATATGGCGAGGAAAACTCGATACACAGCGCAAGAAACTCGACATGCGCGGGAAACTCGCCATGATTTGGATACGTGAGCGTGCAATTTAATGACACTCAACACTCAACCGTGTTAACATTAGTGGTCAAGACCATTATGAAATATATTGTGCGAACGTTGGTGGAGTGCGCCTCGGGGAACAAGCCGCAGGATTTTTTCACGCGTATCTCGATCTGATAAAACCATATAATTCGCTGTATCATCTCAGCGGCACTATACTGGTATTGAGAACAAGTACATGCTATGATTTTCAGATTCGAAAAGCCCGGTTGCCAAAAAATTTTATGTGTACCTTATCGTTCCATCATGAAATACCATGGAGGAGGAGGAGCCACGACCGTCGTTTAGTGCGTTCGTCCAGCAGTGCTGAAGATGACCATGACAAGCAACCATACGTTATTGTTCGTGAGATTCGGCCGAACCATTTTGGCTTTTTAATGATACAAAATACACAAGGACATTTAGAGAAAGCGCAACCCCATTTTTTTAGAAACCTAGTGTTATACTTGTCAGCTGTTAATGTCTATATATGACATGAACATTTTCTGCAGAGGTACAGTGAAGTATGTGGCAAACATTTTTAGATTATGGTACATATTGTACCTCCACCAATATGGCCAACAGAGGTCAACGACAACTTTTACAACCTTCAACCCACTTTTTACAAAATCGCGATGTATTAACTTCATTAGTTTCCGGTCGGTCATCAAACAGGGCTTGTAATTTCTATCAGAGGATATTTTATGAAGACTTCAGGTGTCACATGCCTTGAACTGGCGATATTCATAAATAATTTCAATATGGCAAGCCAAAAGGCGGCCAAATTAAATTTTTCAATTAAATTTAAACACAATCAGGAAACCATATTTGTTAATAAGTTTGACCTAAAGTCATGAAACCCCCATGTTATTTTATTATTATTTAAAGAGAGAGACAAGCAAAGAAATAGAGAGCGATAGAGAGAGAGAGGGTAAGAGATGAGGAATGGGACAAGAAGAGCAATTTGATGGCAGTGTGCTCCGATTTTGTGCACTTACAATTGCAAGGTCTGCCTGGCAGCATCAGCATAGAAGACCAAAGCAAGGCAATATCATCAGCATAGTAGTCTAGATCGCTTATATTTTGGCATGGTATCATCTTGATTTGCGAGGGTTTGTGATAATTCCAGAGTCGTGTCCAGATGCCTTCCCCAGAAAGTAGTCCACTAAGATGATGAAAGAATGGAGTCAAAACACAACACCATGTAGCACTCCTGTTTGTTGACGAATGCATAGAATCTTATACCATCAACTATAACTGAACTGCTATAGTTGGTAGAATCGCAATTGGATAGGCATTGACCATCGTCCCTCTGAAATGCCATAATTATGCACATTGAGAACATACAACATATTGATGGAGTCGAAGGTGACAATCAAGTGGAGTTGATATTCTTTAAACCTACAATGAGCTTACATGGTTCTCCTCAGGATGTGGATACTCCCGGGGGGGTGGGTGGGGGGGGGGGGTTCTCAACACAATGACATACAGGGACGTGCCACGACACGTCTCATTTTCAGCCTTCTGGTATAACAATGACCCCTTTTTCATGCCATTTTGGTATAGCAGGGTCGTTTTTCAAATGTTTCAAATTTTTGAATTAGTCAAATTTTTTCGTAATCGGAAGTCAATTTATAGAAATGTTTGGAAAATTCGTCCATTTCTTTAATATGAAGGACCCCCACAATATTCAAAAATTTGCTTAAAAGCCAAAATTTTGAGAAAAATTGGCAAAGTTGTGTAATTTGGTCCAAAAGTTTGCATCTCTGGTATAGATATGGGTCCCCTTTTTGGCAAAATATTGGTATAGATATGGGTCTACTTCCAGACCTCGGAGGGCACGTCCAAACCCAAACCAACTTGGGTCCCCCCCTCCCCCCCCCCCCCCCCGGGGTGGAAATGCTGCGTACAGCTGCAGTCTGCCGAAAACCTACCTGGTTGTTACGTAGCAAGGGGATCAACATGGGCTGAATAGGTTCAAATAGTATTTTGTTTAAACCGTGGCAGCTATTGGACAAACAATTCAGATCCCCCCTGTAGTTTCATTAGAAATAATACATCGGATTCCATCGGTGTGAGTCCTAAATATTTAAAAAAAATCAAAAAATTAAAAAACTGAAAAAAATAAAAAAAGTAGATATTTTTTTCAAGTAAATGTGAATTAGCTAGAGTATAAAGCTATTGTACCGGCTTTTACTAACTCTGCCTAAACATTTTGGTGGTAGATAGTAATGAGCTCAACACCTCTAAACAATCAAACACTGAATGGGAGATGTGCATGATTTGTCAAAGTGGCCAACAGGCAAGCCCATTGCGATACCCTGTCAGGCAAAGAGGGATGAAGCTGAAAGTATTTGCAGATATCTTACCAATTTAAGGCGATCAATGCAATTTCTGAAAACTGCTGTCTAGAATAGATAATGGAGGCGGTTTGAAGCCGCTATGATAGTACCAATCGTTGCAATCGGTTTCTACAGGTTTTACCAAGGTACAAGTGGTACATTTGCCAATTTGTCACTAAGGATAGATCCAATCACCATGTAGAACCAGGGAGCTACTTAAACCTCGTGTGTTTATACGCGCTATCATCATTTCTTCTCGTCACTGGTATGTCTTCGGCAGTAATTAACAGAGGTTTAAGTAGCTCCCAATTTCTCACATTTTGATAATGATTCGAGTTGCTTGGTTGTCAACTATGCTGATCACCTCCGTGATATGGACAGCAGTACGCATCGAACGCTAATAGTATAAGAAAATAGATGGGATAATGTTTTTTAAATGTAATGATGTTGATAAAGCACTTGAAAATTTGGGAAAGATATGTTCAATAGTGCATGTAATAAAAAATGCTCCTATAGAAGAAAAGATGGTCAGAACATTAATACATCCAATGTACACAATATAATAATATCCGCACGGTTCGCTGGACATGCACTAGATCTATGTGACCACCAATACTGGCGTTGGCTTCACTAACGGCCTGGATGAGTTCACGGATGAAACGATGTTGTATTGACTTGATCTTAGCTGGTAATAATTACTATATAGATAATTAGTTGGCGGGTCATAGGAACATACTCCATCCACAAAACGCAATTGTCCGTATAAGAATACTACTTAATTGAAAGATTATGAATATTTTTCCTGTAAGTACTTTATATATTCATGTAAGTAAACATAAAATTCATTAATATAAAATCCAGTTAACCCTTAATATGATGAAGCGATCACTTTGCTTTAATTTTTGCATACTTCATCCCGCGTACTGTACAAAAGCAAGGGGAAAGTTACATGTGCCAGACAATGCCACCTACCAAAATATTTACAAATGACTTATTAAAAAATGGCATCATTTGGGTTCAACATAGGTAGATGGACCTTTTAGCCACATAGTAACACCTTTTTTCATTTCCACCATTTTGTGGAAATGAGGCCGTGTTAATTTTGTCCAAATTGAAAATAAATATTTGCCCCTAATTCTTAGGTTCTTTGTGGGCGTACCCTCGTTAAAGATGTCACTAAATGCAGGTTTGTAAACGTCAAAGAGAGATTCACATATAAGGTATCCCGAAAAAAAATCGAAAGCGTTGCACTGATGCCAAAGCTGTCAATAATTTCCCCATCTGAAACGATTAAACTGAGAAATACTTCTTTGGTACAAAAATTGCTGAAAATATTCTAAATTACTATTAGGAGGCAAATACATCAGCTTATGTATTATATTGAAATGAAAGCAACTAAAATCAATTTTGTTTTCACTTAAAGACATTCGGTTGTCCAACTACAAGGGTCAGATCTACACCTGACACAAAGAGAGCGGACACGATAGCTCAATCAGTAAGGCGCTCAACTCTAGTGTATTGTGCTTATCCATGGTATTAACGCGGCGTGAGTCCTGTGAGATTCGGCTATCTTGAAGTTCCGGACAAAGGAAATTAAAACGCTTGGTGGTCCCGACTACCCATGTGATATTTGGGAAGTGGTCCCGGCAGGGGCGAGGTTATCGACGATGTAGGTTTGATGATTAAGGAAAGGATGTGGTACTCTGCTGAATCCCTAGAAATGATGCGAAATGGTTTATTGTATGGTTGGGTCACTAGTGATCAGCAGCCATTGTGAATGCGCTTAGAGGCCAAATAGCATAAGGTAAGGCAATATATCAATCTCTGCTATTATTATTAAAGTATCTCGGCATGTTTTTCGATCATATTGTGCCAAAATCAGACGATTTTGAAAGTTGTTGCGTCTTTCTCGGGCACTCTATCTCCTCAGCCATTTCTGCACGCTTTTTTGTTAACAGCGAGGTTTTAATGAAAGAGCAAGACATAGCCAAATGTATATTCGTATTTTCGAAAACTTTCAAAATGGTTGACTTAACAAAATACTGATCGCAAAACATGCCGAGATACTTTTTGTGTGCAGGTGGTATATATAAATCACTACATGGCCACATAAATGGATGCCCTCCAAATTTCTCGTTGCAACCTTAAAGCCTTGATCTAATCAGTTCGAGTAACGTTACCGGAGTTGAAATTCGTAAGCCACACATCACCTCGCATATTTAAACTCTTAATTACTAAGGGACATGAAAGATATTTTGAGATATAAATTTTTCAATTTTTGCACTAGATTTATTTGTAGTACACGTAATGAGAACGTTTCGGGTTTTAATAGGACAAATGAAGAAGCTGAAAAGAAAAACAAGTTTTGAACTTGCCAGCAGACTTATATCCAAAATAGGAATAAACACATTGTCACGGGTTAAATGTCACTAGCTTTCTGACACTGCCACATATTGCAATAGTCGCCTGAAGAACACCTTTCAAGAGCCACTGACTCAAGGAAAGATAATTGAGTTTAGCCTAATACGGGACCCAATATATCACATGACAGCTAATTGCACTTAGGAACTTGCTTTGTCACTCAGTGCGACATAACGTTATTGTTTCTCATTAGAACCAGGTAACCAGGCCCGCCGCTAGGGGTGTGTGTGACACCCCCGATTTTATAATTTTTTTCGGCAACGTTCGTCGGCAAATGTGTTGAATTATCCGCAAAATCAGAAACAGTTTTGACACAAATTGACTTAAATAAATTTTGGTCATTGATTTTTTCTTCAACCCCCCCGCCCCAACCCCCACCCCCCATTAAAACCGCCCCATTAACCCGCCCCCCCCCCCCCTTCAGATTTTCGAACCGAAGCTTTGAAATTTAAAGTGGCGGCAAATGCAACAGCGCCCATCTCCCCCTCCCCCATCCTGAAAATGGTCTGGGAACACCCCTGCATATAACAGATTTTAGGATTGTTTGTACACATTTATTACTTCGTTGTAATACCTCTCTTGATTCAAAGATTGACATTTCATCTTTTCGAGTTTGCATTCACCACAAAGGAAAAGATTGAATAGTCATCCTTAGATTTATTTTTTTTTAAAAATTTATCTAATTCCAATTTTCAATTAAAATATTGGCTTTTCAATCTTTCTCGATATGGCTTAAGAATTCATTTGGCTTGATTTAAGAAACACACCCCCCATCTTATACAAACCCGGGTACCAATTAACATACTGATTGTGACAGACTCCTGATATTATATTATTTATTCTGTATTATTTAATTAAATCACTCGTTTAAATTTAAATCATGATAAATTATCGATGAGGAGAACTGAAATAAATATGAAACTTGGCAATGTGTTTGTGGCATCTGAATTTACCTGTTCTAAGTGGACTAGTGTGTGAAGATTTCCTGAGTACAAACATGTCGGAATATGTTCAATTCAGAGGACAATCGGAGCACAGTGTCTTATTCTTATCGTTCTAAGAACTGTATAGAGGTTCTTTGTTTACCTATAGGAAGCACGATTTCAACACATTTGAAATAACAATAACTATTTGTGTAATTGCTATGTCAAACATTTCAACCACAGGATGTGGACTTCCTTTAAAACATTTCACAGCGACTGAAAGATTGTGCATTTGTCTGACTTGTCTTCGCTTGTTTGCGTTGCATCATGGAAAATTGCTGTGGACAAATTCTGTTGCAATTCATTTTTCCTGCCAGTTGACAAGAGAGTTCATCGAGTGTCGACCGCTCAACAGGTGGAGAACTTTCATAACATTTGATTTATAAAAAATCTATGTTCTTTATTATATTTCTGGAAAGTTGCTAGAATGTCAGAGCTGCTCAAATTTGGTGCTTTGGAAAAACAAAGGTTAGCACATTTTACTTCCAGCAGGACTTTCGCCTGTATACCATTGACATTCACCTTTAATTAATGCACTGAGTACCTGTATGGACAAATTTATAACCATCAAGCTGCATTTATACTCCCTTGTTTCTCCAAGTCTACGAGGTTTATAAATTAACTCGGCCGGTCTAGACCAAAAGGACTTTTGCTATTTCGCGGACACTGGTTGAACTGTACCAGCAAGAATTGTGTCGCCAAGATTTTATATGTGGACCTGATTCTACGAGAATGGTGCGCACCCAACGAAACTGTGAACAAGTTTGAAATTAATGAGATGTTGTGTGTTTATTTGATTTTAATAGGTAAGAATAGAGATAATAATTTTGTGTTCATTGCTAACATTGTGTACATTTCATGATCTGATCCGATTCTTTACATCTTGGTCAAGCAATCTTCTTACAAATAGTAATTGTGAATTTTGTTTTATGACCTTGGAGGTTACTTTTCTGACCTTGAGTTCACGTCTCTCGTAACACTGATGTACAGGTATCATATCTTAAATACCACAGTTCGCTTACTTAGTTTTTCCTATGAGGTCTTTGCTACCATATTGTTGCTAACATTCTTCAATTCTGTCTGCACTTGTCTCGCAGGTCTCGTTATGGCACGCTCTCTCTCTCCGTACTCTTATTCTTGGTAGCGCCTTGAAGTCGCTACCGCATGTATTATTACTGCATTTATTAGCATGTAACTATAATCAGGTGGACCATGTTTTCGACCCTGCTCCCTTTTTGGTTTGCCCTCTATCTCATTGTTTCTTTTGTACATTTACTTTCATTTGATCGAAAAAAAATAAAACTTGAACAATAGAGGTATTGTACGTCCAATGTACCGATGCTCCAATTGCCACTGTATCTTGATCTCAGAGTTTAGAGTCAGAAACTCACAGTTACTCCCGTAAACTCGCACTTATTCGCAAAACTCGTAGCGTGCAACTCGATTCTTAGTCTCGCAACTTATCATTTTATCGTATAATCACGTTTTCGCAACCAAGATAACTACGGTATGGTACATAAAGTACATCGGGGGCATAATTCGTCTGCATGCGTATAGTTGAATTAAAATCTGTTATTGACTCTATGCATATTACGTGTATTATCAAATGCAGCAGCAGTCCTGGTAGACTTTGCATGATTGTTAATTGTGCGGTAGCCATTAATTATATTCCTGTGTTCGTAAGCTTCATTGCGTTGACTGCGTACGTGTACTATGTTCATCTGTATGTATGATTCATTTACCTGGACCAAAACGAACAAGGTTGGTATACTTACCTTGTTGACATTTGATACATTTGTACTATAACTGTTTGGAAACACTGTTAGGGCTACTGTTAGTTTGCTCCAGCATAAAACTACTCTGTTCACACATTCTTGAAGGCTTAAATCTATTAGTAAGAAGTTTTAAAGATACGCAATGCGTGTAATTGTGAGGTATTAAAAAGCACAATTTCCCTGTTGTTCCATTGATGCGATAATTTCCAATGTCTTGATACAATCAATGCTTCTCGCAGGGCATCTACACTCTATAGTGAGACTATGGAGGTTCAGAAGGAAGCATACACAAATACAACCTCAGGTGCCTCGCCTCGTCTGATTTTTCTTCAAATTTTACAGTCTGACTCAGAGATTTCGAATATTATTTTTTTGTGTATAATGAAAAATAGTCAACGAAAACCTAAAGATGTAACCAAAATGCACAATTCCGAAATTTTGAGATGGAATGATTTTTCGTTTTGATGTGCCAGTAAACATTTATGTGTAGTTTATGTCCCATAGGATACTGTGTATAACAAAAATTCCGATCGGATTTTATAACAAAGTTGATTTTCTATAGGAAGGATTCGATTCAGCTTCAGCAATCTTCACAGTTAAAAAATAAAAATAAAAAAGATTCGTATATGGACAAAATTATGTACATGCAAAAAACACGATTTTTTGGAAATTGAGGGCGCCCTCCTCAGAAATCTCTGATTCGGGCCTTTATGCCAAAACTACACCGGAAAGAACATCACATCAATAAAATAAAGTAATTCACTTTTAACTTTACGGTTTTTCATAACTTTTGTAGGAGTCAGTTTCAGGAGGACAAAGGGGAGGTACCGAATTCGGCCACCTTTTACAATGTTTCATTTTAGAATAGTTTTAGAGCTATTCTTATTGCGATTTCTAAAATTTCCTGTGTAAAGGAGAAATAAAATTTTGGTAAAAAAACATGCACGAGGAATAAAGTACTAAAATGAACACACCTATCAAATCTAAAACAGCTTAAATAAAAATATAGTTTGAGTACAAAGTTATGATACACTAGCCGTGGCACACATTAACGGTAAATATTTTGACAACTGATTACGGAGACATGCAATACCTATAACGCTTAAAAGGGGATCCACTTGGACCCTGTTATGCACCAACGGAAGTGCAACTGTTCAATGTAAATTGGGCTAATATTTGGTCCCTTTAATATTTGGTGGAGTAGGTAAACTGGGACGGCTTGATGTTTTTGTTCCACCTGGTTCGATTGCCTCGGTATGTTTCTGCTGTAAAGCCCAAACAACTCCAGACAGGTTATATAGTCCCATGTTGCTCGTGGCATGAGTTTGTTAACATTTTGAGCAATATTTGCGAGTGTCTAATTTTCGTGTTTTCGTCAACATTATCTGAAACAAGAATTGAGCATTGTAATTACTCTAATACATATGACAACAGTCAATAATACAATCAAACATTCAAGAATCCATGAATACATATTATGATCAAAATCTCAAACATCATCATCCTTCGATTTCCGTCGAGGCCCGTGACACACTTCTTTGTCAAACGTCTCCCATGTGCCACAATTGTAGAAATAAGAGGTATATCACCATAGATCTGATGTTTGCCTAAAATGTTTTTACCAGGAAATGTTTCGAACTTGAAGGCTATCTTTGTTGTTCTGGTAACGTAAGACTTATGATAATCAAGCTTATTGCAGGCACTCCATACTTGTCCTTTTCTTCTCCAGAAGTCCTCTTTGACATTGAGAATCATGCAAATATCAAACAAAATTAATGATGCCCATGGTAGATATATATCCATAATGTCCCTTAAAACATTCAAAAGCTACCTGACAAAAAATCACGGAGCGGAACTTGCCTTGGGTTGGTGGGAAATTGCTCCTAGAATACTGCTACCTCGCTTTTGCGGTTATTGTCAGATTTTCCTCTAGTGACGTCTAGGGATATATATCGGTTTTACAACTTTTGGTAACAATTAGGCAAATATGCATTTTGATCAAGAAAATTCACCCATTTTGTCATTACACACACTGGAAATCATATCTTTGAAAAACGAATAATAGTTTTAATTAAATATCTAGCTTTGCTGTTCAAAATAAATGTAGAACTTTTGTAGTTTTTCAAATTTAATAATTTTAGTATGTCAACATTTAAAAATATTGATACTACCGTTTCATTTATCTTTTAATAAACAAACTGTCACCCGATACGTTGCTGGTTTATCTGACATAGCCATGATCAGATGATGGTCAGAATGATGCAGACGATGGTTCCAATCATCATTCAATATGGCAAATCATCCAAATAATCACAAACCGACCTGGGCGCTTTGATGTGGCCTGGTCATGGATGTTTCCATATCCCATATACGACCTCGACCTTATGCGTTATTTGTATAAGGGTTATAATATTTAAAATAACCTTTGTGACGTTCTTGGAACAGGAAACTATTTAAAAGATTTCGATTTCACGTATCTCACATGCTCCACACGTCACCGCGTTGCAGTTTTTGTCTAATACGAACAGAGAAGAGTATGTAAGTTTATTTACAAATATGCGGTTATAGAAGTAATGCATATTTCTTTGCTATTATTTTTCTCAGCTTCTTCTTGGGCAATATTCCAGAAGTTGTAGAAAACAGAAGAAAGGGAAGCTCAGCTCTGATTTGCAGTTGGAATGGTAAGTCTTTAAGAAGAAATCTCAATGTTTCAGCGATTACATTATGTAAAGTTATACAG